>PVLD010005191.1:24348-84446 GCA_004027595.1 Dinomys branickii
CGACGACAGGGTGGAGCCGGGCGGTCCGCTGTGAGCATATGTGCTTTCCCACCTCCAACCATGGCAGTTTGTATACACCCCTGTATCTTATAGTATAGTCTGAGGCAGCTATATCTCTTCCCAAGGTGAGAGTCCAAGGATATAGATAAACCCAGGAGTACAGTTATTATCACAGGGAAGATAACTGATTGAGTGGTAGAGCAACGGAGATGAGGGAGGAGAAAAAACGAACTGATCAAAAGGGCCATCATCTGTGTAACCTAGTAACAAAGATGAAGGTAACATTATGTAGGACAGCATCCAGAGCTAATTCCCTTCTATGTTCTCTATAATTCTGTATTTCCTCAGTCGTTTTTGTATTAGCAGAAATGAAGATAACTTTATATTATACAGCATCCAGTGCAAATTCCCTATTATCTTATCTATAATTTGGTATTTCCTTTAATGTTTTTGTGTTAAGTAATGTGAAGATAACCATGTAATACAACATCCAGTTCTAATTCCCTACTATATTCTGTATAACTTTGTATTTTCTGTATTGTTTATGGCTTTTCTGGTTCATATGTCTCCATTCTTTTGTCTTTAAAATAAAATCAAAAAACCAAAAAAATAAAAATAAAAATAAATCTGACCTTCTGTTTGTTTACTGGACTAGTAATGATTTAGTGAGAAAAAAAACTTCCTTTATATATACTATTGCTTCCAAAGCCCACCCGCTGAACAAATGTCCAAGTAGGACTTGTTCAAAATCAACAGGAGAATAGTCCAGCATCTGACTCCTGGCTCAGCCCCTTTCCTCACTGGTGAACAAACAGCCTACACCCTCAGAGCAGAGGAGGAGATGTCCATTTTAGCTCACATTTCAAAAGCTTCAGGCTTTGCCTGTCATTACCATGGTGGAGGGGACTGGGCAGAGGAGAGCTGCTGACATCATGGTGGTCAGGAAGCAGACAAAGAAGAGACCCTGGCCAGGGCTGCCCACTTCCGGGTCATGGCCCCAGCAACCTTCCCCCCACCCCCACCCGGCCTCACCTCCCCAGGACAAGGTAGCCATAGAGGCCCCTTGGTCCAATAGTCTTCCAAAAACCCTGCAGTTACACACATGAGGCTCTTGGGGAGACCTAGATGTGAACCTTAACAATTTCCATTTTCTTTTTCTTTCTTAGGTGTTAAATATTATGCTTTCTCAATTAAGCAAGAAAAAAGTGGATGCCATTATCTCTGAGGCACAAGATGCAGAGTATAAGCTTGAGTTTACTCCCACGACTACTATAGAATATGTTAATAGCTTAGTATTTCTGGATGAAATTCAGGAACGGGTGAGTTGATTCTCTCCTGCAATTTAATATTGCAGACATTATGGCAGGAAAGGAAGATACATAATACGAAAGAGTGAGGCTCTAAAGGTCAAGCAACGACTGTGAAAATATCACCAACACTTCCAAAGCGGATGCCCTCTATTGCAGCGGTAATGCCAGCTGACATTTACCAAACTATCACTAGTAGCTGGGCACTGTGTTAAAGTTTTACATGCAATATAGTTTCAAACCTTATAAAAACCTTGAGCAGTATGAAGAATCTTTATCCTTCCACAAAAGTAAATGAGGAAAATGGGGCTAAAATGTATTATGTTGCCCAAGAACAAAACACTTTTATGTGGTAAAGCTGGAATTTTTAAAAAAAGAAATATATATACATATGTACACACACACACACACACACACACACAAGATAGCTAAGACAGTTGTACCCCTAATATCTAATGGTTTCTTGAAAGGAAGAGTTAATGTTTAATTGTTCTATCAGTCTTGTATGCCTATATCTGGTTATCTGAGCAACAGCTCTGAAGATGACAATATGTAATACAACCACTGTTAATTTCCTATCATCTTTTCTTTAATTCTGTATCATTTTTGTTGCTTTTGTGTTGTTTTGTTTTTATCTCTGTTTTTGTTATTCTGATTTTGTGCTTTTCTCTTTAAAAGGAAAAAAATAAATAAATTTGGGTCTCTTTGGCTGCAAAGCCAGTACTCTCAACCATAGCTTATTGCAATTCTAATGTTTAGTAATGATAATAGGATGTTAATCCAGGTAATAGTTATAATGAGACTCTGAACCCTTGACCTATATCTCTATAATAGGAAACTTTCTTAAAGAATGAAAAAAAACTCAACCCAAACTAGCTCAATGAGAGTAAAAAGTAGATACGGGGACTTGTGTGACGTAAATGAAGGTATCAGTTTCTCTTCCTCTCCCTCTCTCTCTCTGTCTCTCTCTCTGTCTCTCCCTCCCTCCCCCCCATACGTACACACACAGGCACACATGCGCACACTCACACACACACTCCATTCACTCCTCTGTCTCTTGCATCTTTCTTTGTGGAGATTTTGTTTCTCAGGCTCGACCCTGTGGAAGAGTCTAGCATTTCACTTCACTAGTCTTTTTTTTTTCCGTAAGTTTTTGTTCACATCAGTTTGGCATTGAAATAAAGGTACTTTTTTCTGAAATATCTGAAAATTGAAATATTACAGGTTAAAATATAAACTGGATGAAATAAGTCATTAACAACTGGATCCTTTTTTATCTATCATTGACAAGATTAATAGTAAGAGCTATCTTACATGCCCACAAAACTAACCATCTTGCCATTTCAAGAACAGCACCTTCTGTTGTAATTGTGTGTTTTCTTATATTTGTCTGTACATATCATCCTGAGAGTCAAAAGACGCTAAGCATTTATCATTATTCATATTCATTAAGATTTTTTGATAAATATCCAAAATCCACTACAGCTGTCTTGGGCCAAAATCAGGTCTCCATTTAAGAATTCGAAGTGTCTCAAGGAACCCCTCCCCCCAATGAAGGAAATGACCAGAGCAGGACAGGACAGCTCTGGGAATCGCAGGTGGTCCTGTCTGTCCCTCTCTCCTTTCTACATCTCTCTGAAGGTTAGCTTCCTTCTCTCCCCCTGAAGACAGGCTGCTGCAGCTGCTGCTGCTGCTTCATCCTGCAGTGGCAAAATTTGGCCACCAGAGCAGCTTCCAAATGACAGGTTACAAGTCTTGCCAGCCACAGAGAGAGAGAATCTCTCCTTTCCAGCATGGATTCTAAATGTCTAGTAAATAGATTCAGATCCTCCCTTCAGTTCTGTAAGCTATCAAGTAGGTAGTATCACATATAATTAATGGCTGTAGAAGGTGAGCTGCTTCACTGTGTGATTCCAGACCAGGAAGTCGCTGCCATGCAAAAAAACTAGACTGTGTCCCATCTCAGGGGGTTGCTTGTGCTTTAGAGATATGTTCTGCACACTGAGATTTTTCTAGAATCTTATCCGTTCAGTCAGCATATTTACTGAGCATCTACGTAGCAAGGTGCAAGGATGATAATCTCAAACAAACCTGTTTTCAAGGGGCACAAAGTCTAGAATGAAAGCAATTACTGTACAGTGAGCAGAGGTACAAGATACTGTAGTAGCAAATGGAAAGACTGTGGTCATACTTGCCTATGTGTCACAGCAGGCTTTGTAAAAGATGGGATTAGTGAGCTATGTCCTAAAATACATCAAGCTTTTGGATAGTAATACCAGGGAGATGGGAAAAGGTACAAATGCGCAAGGTAAGATAACAAAAGCAGGATCTGACAGCTGGAACAGGTTATGGAGAAAAGGTATTTGGTTCAGAAAACTAAAGCAGTATTTTCAAGGACAGATGAGAAGGTATAAGTGACCAGGGTGTTACTGGACTAGATGAAGGGAAAGGAGGCTGAGGTGGCTTTTTGAATGTTTCTATAGTAAATGGGTTGATAATGGTATCACACCAGCGTAGGTGCGGCAGATTGTATAATTCACTGTCTGATCAGAACCTGTTTTGAGAAAAAGAGACATTATTAATTATTAACCCATGAGAGGAGGTGCAAAGCAGGGCATTTCTAGGAAAACCTAGATCTATGCTTAGTCAAAACACAAAGAAATACAGGAAAGTGAACAGCTCCTGTGTAGAGAGATGTCAGGAACATTGTTGAAAGTAAGTAAAAGTCACAGGTAGCTCAGAAAAACGAGGGAATTGATTCTAAGTGTGCTTGGGTCTGAAGATAAGAAAGCCAGTCCTTTGAAAGGAGCAGGAACTGTGGACTTGCAGCCACAGAGAAACCAAAACGGTCCCTCCTTGTCTCTCATCTCTAGAACAGTGATTTTTCAAAAGGTGGTCTCCGAACCAGCAGCATCAACACAACGCGGAGCTTATTAGAATGCACTTTCTTGGGAGCCCCTAGACCTCCAGAAGCAGAAATGCAGGGCACAGGCTCTGTAGACGAGGACAAGTTTTCTAGGACAGTACCACACAAGTTACGGGTTGAGAAGTGTGTCTCTAAAAGCCACTCTACGACGATCTTCCCATGACCTGATTTCTGCTTCGACACAAAACCAAACAAGCTCTGGAACCACCTGCAGTGTAAACCCTCATTGCGTTGAAGAGAAAGGTCAGACTGAGCTACGTTGTCTAGGTCCCAATGTGATGCTGCTTGGTTCAGCTCGTGCCGAGCAGACTGGGCCAAGCAGTATGAACATGGCGGCTTCCTCGATATTGGAGGTGAGAGATTTCCTCGCCCCCACCACTGGGGAAATCTCTTGCCAGAAAAGTAGAAAAGACAGGAAATACACTATCCACTAAAGATAGGACATCAAATTGAAGATGCTTACTAGTCATTTGGACATAGTAATTTACTCAACAACCATCCATGTGGGTTCTAGGCAGCCTGGAACGCAGTTGCATAAAAATCAAGAGTTGCTCTGAGACACTCGCTGCTCAGCCCACTCATGCAGGAAAGCTCAGCTATTACAGCCCAGCATCCTCACAGCACATTGCTGTCTGGAAGACTTTAGATATCCGCACTTGTTAATGCTGATAGAAAACAACGGAGAGGGAGTGAGGGAGAGAAATAGTTTTAAGAGCACAGATGACTGTGCGCAGCTCTGAGCGCTTACTTCCTGGGTCTGAGGACCTTATACTTACAATCCAGCCAACTTTAGTGCATTGGATTGCAACATCAAATGCCCTCCTCATGCGCTAACTCTTCACAGGTTAATGTTTATATTGCACAGCAGCTGTCTCCTATTAGCCAAACTTGAAAAGGACAGCCTGGGACTCATCTCTATCTAATGAGCAACCGATGTTTCCATTTAGATTGAAAGCCTCAACGATGAAGGGAACATCGTGGTCCAAATGTACAAGCTTATTGACCAGTACCAGGTGCCCACACCTCCTGAAGACTTCGCTGTTTTTGCCACTATGAAACCATCCATCATTGCTGTTCGGAACGCCATTGATAAGTCAGTGGGTGACAGAGAAACAAGCATTAAGCAGTTTTGCCAGCACTTGGGTCGAGATCTCGAAGAGCTAAACAATGAAGTGAATGAAATAAAGCTGCAAGTACAGGTAATCTAACCAGAATTAAAAGATAATAATCCATGTAAATTGTAGCTATTAATTTTAAAAGTTAAGATATAGTTGACAAATAAAAATTATATAGATTTGTAGTTCATATTATTTTGATATACATACACATTGTGAAGGTACTGAGACAGTGAACCTGTGCTTCACTTCACATGTTTAGTTTTTGGTGGTGAGAACATCATGTCCCCTTCAAAGCATTTGGGGAATATACTTTATTTTAACTGAATTAACTTTTTCAAATTTTATTCTAACCACTCAGTAGTTTTGAGCTGCTGTTTATAATTAAAGAAGTTCTGGATCTCTTTTTACTTAGTCAGTAAATTTTAGACCATCTCAAGCAGAGCCTATATGCAGATTGAATTCTATTCCTCCTGGCTTTTATTGTTTTCAAATAGATGTTTTTTACTACTTGCTAGAACATTTTATAACATGGTTGTCACAATATTGAGGTTTGCGTATCATATTAGAAAACACCACTTTACTGTCATAATATAAATTGATAAATGGCAATGGAGAGGTTATTCAATTAATTTACGATAGAAAAGATCCAGAGTAGACACCTAGGTGATCCTTCTGCCACATTGTTCTGGAGATTGAACCCAAGTTTTCACACATGGTAGCCAATGGTTTTATCACTGAGTTACATCCCAACCCTGTAGTGATTCTTAAGTGCACCTGAATGTATGGTTTTGGTAATGATTCATTATTTAACATTGATTATATTTTAGCACGGTATCATAAAATCAAGAATTTATACTAAAATTTTTCAAATTGGCAAAAAAATCAATGCCCATAAATAAAAGACAAATGAAATACATAAAGGTGCATCCATTCAAGGGAATGCAACATAGACATTAAAAATCACCACACACATTTAAGTGTACCAACACAGAAACACCGAAAGCAGCAATGAGTGTTACTACTTGTCAAGCACCACTTTAAGGATCTTCATTGTTTGTGCTTTGTGCTTTGTATCTATATCTTTGTATTTTCTCATAAACAAAAGTCCACATGGCTGTAGCAACTGTACACCTCAATGAACTGTCAGAAAGTGAACACATCCACGTACCCACTGCTCATGACAAGAGCCACAGCAGTATTGGTACCTTCGGTGCCCTCTCCTAGTCATGAACCCTTTCCTCCCTTCCAAAGGCAGCTACTAGCCTGAATTCTAAGGTCATAAATCAGTTTTGCCTGTTTCTGAGCTTCAATTAACTAGAATCATACGGTGTGACCTGTGTTTTATATATTCCTGAGATTTGCCCATGGAGATGTAAGTGGATGTAGTTTATCCACATTTATTATTAATAGTATTTCATCATATTTCACATTTTCATCACCTGTTCCTTGAGTGATGGATATGAGGATTGTTTAAAATTTTTGGCAAAGATCAATGGAAGAGTTCATACATGTGTTCAATGAGCTTCTGGAAGAGTTCATATATGTGTTCAACGCTTTAACTGATTTACTCAAAATGCTTATAAGGTTTTATCATTGACATTAAGAAACTAAGGTATAGGGAGGTTAAGTGACTTTCCCACGGCCACATAGATAATAAATAGTGGAATCAGGATTTAAGCTTAAGCAGTGTGCTTTTCATAGTCTGCTGTTAACCACTATACCATGTGCTATATTCTATGCACAGGAGACCATTTAAAAATATGAGCAATTATCCTTGATGCACAGAAAACTATAGATAGATCATTAGAGAGAGCAAAATGCCAGCACGTGCTCTATGCATAATCATGCACTTTAAATAGTGTGAGGCAAATACACAAAAATGGTAGCATGGGTGTCTCCAACTAGTGCATCTTCTACACAAGGCTTGAGTGAATTTTCTGTCACTCTTGGGCAAAGAACTATAACTTCATTATTTCTGTAAATGAGATCTTGCCATCAAGACCCCTACTCATATTGCTGGAGAAAATTTGGGGAGAAACTCTAAATGTGACAACTGATCATTTATTTCATTTTGAAATGCTGTTTTATTCTAACTCTGCTGTTTCTGATAGATTTTGATTCCATTTAAAATCTAAACTCCCTGTGGAACATTTCTTCACCCTTGCCTCTAGCTCCTCCTACCTCTGACATTCCCATCCCTCCACCTCTTCCCTTTCCTTACGGTGGATGGAAAAGAAGGGTACCCTATCCCTGTGCTACTTCTGGAGCTTCCATTATACATTATGAGGCTGAGCTTGGTTATCCCAGTCAGCTGCCAGCAAAGGGTCCTTCCTGCTTCTTTAAGCTCCATGAGTGTTGGCCACTGTCTATTATTCCGCCATATCTTCATCTCACATAATCTGTGACTTGCTCATCCTGAGCTTGGATCTCCTCTGGGTCATCAGTTCTCTCAGTAGTCCCCACTATCAGAGCCATGACACGTGAGAGCACATGACCTCCAACAAAGCACAGCCTTGAGGCACTCAGATGTCAGCACTTCCCACCTGGGCACTTACCTTAGCTTTATCTAATCTCAAGCACTTTGACATTTTGGATGCAGGGCCATACTGAACAAGAGATGCAGTAACTGACCTCCCCAAGCACTGATAGTTATAACAGTTCTCAAAGTTCTCCAGTTTTCTCAGCTTCTCTGTAACACAATTATGTGCTTTTACTTTGCTTCTGAACTGGAGTTTTAACATCAAAGTGTCGTCCAGAAGACATTTGCTTTGACATTCATGTTTTCATTCTTCTCTCTTCCTCCTTGTGATGATACTATGAGGTAGATGATAGATAGATAGACAGATAGATGATATATATATACAGATAGATTTATATGCAGTTCCTAGCTTCCCAAGTCCCTCCCTTATTTCCTAAATGACCCAAATAATTAGGTTAAATCACCTACTATTTACACCTTGGCTCTCAAAGAAGCTTTCAAACAACTGTAGTACAATAAAGGAGAAAGGCAGCCTTTTATTACAGTGTTGAAGTGCTTTAGATCTCTGACACTGGCCTGGGACAGCAAAGTCTCTCTCCAACCTTCACTGGCCCACTTTCACTTACAAGACAGGCCATAGAAACTAGTATTTCTCTTCCCCAAGGTGAAGTATAGAAACTAAAATTACACTCTAATCTTCCCCTTCATGTCTGTCTTGGACTTGGTCAAGATCCCCATTGGAGGAGGGATCCTTCGTCATATATGGGAGAAAGGAAAGCTGCACAGAGGTCAAGAAGAACCCGGGCTGGCCTGGCTGGCCTTCCCACTCAGTCTGCTAGCATTCGATCAGACCCGATCATATTTAAACACAATTATCCATGCTTTCATCGTTTGTGCAATATTCTGTCCACAAAAGCACAAGGTTTTCAGAGTAGGAGGCAGTTCCCTGAGGGTGATGGCCCAGGGAGGGCATGGAAGCTCTGTGACCAATCCCCCACCACACCCTATGTATCTCTGCGTCTTCATCCATTATTCTGTGCTTTATAATAAACTGGTAAATGCAAGCCTTTACCTAAATTCTGTGAGCCCCTATAGCAAAGTAATTGAACTTAAGGAAGAGATCATAGAAACCCTAACATGTACTCAGTCCATCAGGAGCACAGGTAAACAACCTGCATCTCACATTTGACATCTGAGGCGGGGAGGAAGTCTTGGGGCTGAACCCTCAACCTCACTATCTCCATGGAGACACTGTCGATATTGCACTGAATTAGGGGACACTTGGCTATTGCCTATTGCAGAACTAATTGTTTGCTTTAGTGTATAAAGATAAAATTGCACACACTTGGTGTCAGAAGCATGTTGCAAGAGAACATAATATAGTACGAGGAACTGAGTTTATTTTTTCTTACTATGCTTAGATTTTCCCTCATAATTCAAAGGGCTTTCCATCCCTTTGTCTTCCTTACATCATATCACCTTCTCTCCTGTCATACTGGCCTCTACTTACCTGAAGTCATATTAGTTAAAGAACTGTAGGAAATGACAGAGAGAATATATTAGATACTGTGTAAAAGCAATCCTATGCCCATGTCATCTCTTTATTTAGCTCTCTGCTTTTTACAATGCATATGCATTCATTTAAAATTCAAGAGAAGCAACTATGTTAGTGTAGTTTCACAATCAGAGACAAAAGAGAATTAGAAAAAAATCCATTTTCAAAATGTTTATAAATTAACTTAAAAGTAGGAATGCCTAAGCAAAAACTCTTAATTTTACAGGATCCACAGATTCTGGATATTACTGCTGACCAAGAAAAAATCAAGGTCACATTGGCTGAGCTGCAGTATGTCATAGATGATCTTCAAAAACGTGCCTTTCAGTATAAATCCTATCAGAAGAATTTCAAGGTAATGACAGAGTGATGTATCTGTTTTTAAGTATGGACATAGGCTGGGCGTTGTGGCTCATATCTATAATCTCAGCACTCAGGAGGCTGAGACAGGAGGAGCATCATGAGTTTGATTCCAGCCTGGGCTACATAGTGAGTTCAAGACCATCCTGAACTGTATAATGAGACCTTACCTCAAAGAAAAAGAAAAAAAAGTTCACATTAATAATATAAAATAAAATATGGACATAGAAGTGGTATTTATGTGTAAGCACTTTAAACAAGGTGACTGTAAGTAATCAATGTTTAGACAATGTTGTGCTAGTCACTGTGCTAGGAACAGTCTCAAATAGGAAGTTGTTCTTGCTTTCTCTGTGTTCAAAGATTAGTGTGCCTGACAGACAAAACTATCAGACAAGGAAATGTTATTTCTATATTAAAATACATGTACATTTTAAAAGGTGGTCAATTAAAACCCTTCTATCTTTTGTTAACTAAGATTCAGGCTTCTTTTACATTCAAATAAGTGCTGTGATTCCATGAATGTTTCCTGCTTTGCCCTTGTTTGATATGCTAATTTAAGGGAAGAAGAGATCCTCGCTAAGCCGGAGAAGAAATGGGCCCACAAAGGTAGGGCTGAAGGCTAAAAGATGAATTTGAAAAAAAAAAGGGAGGGGATTCAAGGGCATCAAACAGCTTTGATAAAGACCAGCAAGAAAAGAGATGATCCCTAAGGTGAAGGTCAGGATGCCCCCAGTAATGAGGATGGGGCCGTTAGTCTCCCACAAGCCTTGGAGAAGGACGTGGGAACCTCGGAACCTCGCATGGGAAAGCGCCAGTCTCTTTCAGAGTTCCAGAGGGACAGCGAGGATGTGATCCCATGTGCTGCCCACTCCAGAGGCCAGGGCTTAGGAAAGCACCCTGGAAAGTAATAAGCTTAATACCAGGCAGTGAGGCTGACATAAAACCTGAGGTAAGAGACTTGTGGGTGAGAAAACTAGAGTTTAAAGTCCCAGACTGCGTTAATGGATCTGTGAGAAGGCGTGTAGTAGGAAAGAGGGCTTACAGAGGAAACACTGCCTGATAAAGCATTAAAGCAGGTGGAGTCAGAAGGAATAGACAGGTGGTGTCCGCAAGACGGTGGCCTATGAAGTCCTGACCTCTCCTTTATCCTGTGATCAACACTGATTTGACTACAATTTACCAACCATTTTTTTAAAGTAACACAGAGACCTGAACAGCATCTCTTGCACAATGAGCGAGTTTGAAACCAGCTATGTGGAAGCCAGCAGACTAATTCATGCACCCTCTCTCTACTCACTGTCCCCACCCAGCCCCACCATTAGAAGGAAGGTCCCAGCTTCTGTCTGGGGAAGGAGAGACTGCATGCTGTGTAGCATTCTGGCTTTCCAGGAGGCTGTCTGAGAAGCTGCGTTTTGTGTTGCCTTGATTTGAGCATGGAAGGAAAAGGCCCCAAACTGGGAACCCCTGAGAACAAAAACAGCTGTTTGCAGTAGTGCAGTCACTAGCCATGGCCACTGCTCCCCGAGTCAGCACAGAACAAACGGGCAAAAACACCCAAATCCCACCTTCTCTCTGGAGTGGGAAAAATTTGTAGAGTTTACACAACAGTCCAGTCTTCTAGGGGCTGCCCAAGGAATTAGCTTCTGTATCACCTGAATCCTGGCCGGACTCAGCATATTCTAGGTGTAGAGGCTGCTGAGAGCAAAGGCAATGATTTCAACAAATGCATATTCACTGCTAGCCTGGCACCACAGGACCCAGAGACTCAGAGCTTCTAACTTCCCACCCTGGAAAGAGAACAAGAAGGCTGAAACACACACACATATCCAGAGACCAGACTTTTGGGGTGCTTCACAAGAGACTTTCTTGCCTATCTCACAGCATAGCCGGCACCCAGCATCCTCTCAACACGTGGGCACCACTGCATTAAAATACAAAGAGCTGTGAAACGTTCCTCCAAAGAACCCGCAGGATAGAAGATAGACACCCAAAGAAGTAAGAGATTATGAACTCCTGAAAAAAGAAAATTGCAAAGTCCTCTAGTTAGGAATTGATCTGCATAAGTCCAGATAAGACACAGCCACAGAAAAATGTGAATGGCCCCAGCCGTTGGTAACAGTCACAACCAGCTGTAAAGACAAGGAGAAGAGGTTGTTCTATATGCATGGACAAAGGAATACATTAAGTCTCCAGAAACTGACTCAAAAGAAATGGAGGCTTATTAATTAACTGACAAAGAATTCAAATTAATCATAAATGTGTTTAACAAAAATGTTGCATGAACAAAATGAATAGTTCATCAAAGAGACAAGAATATATGCACTACCACAACCCAAAATTTCAGAGATAAGCAGCACAATAACTCACTAGAAGAGTTTGACAGCAAACGTAATCAAGCAAAAGACAGAATTAATACACTCAAAGGTAGATTGCTTGAAATTATCCAGTCAAAAGAGCAAAAAGAAAGAAAAAAAGAATGAAGAAGGCCTAAGTGACTAATACGGCATTATTAAATAGACCAATATACACATTATACAAGTTCTGAGATGAGAGAGAACAAATTGCTTTTAAAAAATAATAATGATCTAATTTCTCAAATGGCGGGAGAGGTGGACATCCAGATTTTAAAAACCCAAACCTTTCCAAACAATATGAATCTAGAGAACTTCACACCGCAACATGTCAAAATCAAAGTCTAAGAATTTTGAAAGCAGCAAGAGAAATGTAATTTGTAATACTGAAGGTGCTGCCATGAGACTCACTTGATTTCTCAGCAGAAAACTTGTAAGCCAGAAGGGAATGAGGTGAAAAAGAGATTTCTTTCCCCACTGAGGATCCGATTTCTGCCATAGAGTAACTGTATCAAGAATTACTCATAGAAAGACAACATAGTCTTTAAATCTGAAAACTAAGTAGAGTGTCTTGTTTGTTGTATTTTTAAAGGTCGAAGTGTCCAAGTTTGATGCTTTGGAAGAAGTTAGTGCTGAACTGAAGCTCAAGCAATTGCTCTGGGATTCTTTATCAGACTGGGATAAACTTCAGCAAGAATGGTCAAAGGTAGGAAAGCTCTCAACTCATGAATTACTTTTGTATCAATAAATCTTAAAATCCTCATGCTATATATTGTCATTTTTAGCAAGCTGGTATCTTCTTAATGTCAGTAAAACACGTGGTGGTAATTTTATGGGAATTTTTATCTGCTTTCCAGCAAAATGCAAAAGGTCCTTCCGTCACTAAACGCTGCAGAGCAGAAAGCATCCTTGTGAGCCACGGCTCTTGGCTGCACTGTTTCTGAAGGCTACATACGTCACGTGACACCTCACTGCTTTGCAGCTTCTCCACACAACGTGGCCGTAACACACTCCCGCGTTCTTGAGGAGTATAGGATCTTATTTATGATCGACACACTTTAGGGTCCTTTCTTGTTATCCTTTAGACAGGAAGCTGTTTTGCTCGCTCTAGAATAACATGGGAGCTATGAATCTATTTTCTTGAGAGTTCAAGAGTAAACCCCCTTTTTTCCTTTTTTGTATTCTTTCTGATTATTAGTAACGTGTGCAGCACGTAACGCTTACGTTCCTGAGGGAAGCTGGGACACGGACAGGACAGAGCTTAGTCCCTTTGCTCGTCTTTCTCTTCTCTCCATTCACCCCCACCCAGCCTTTGATCTCCTTCTCTTTTTTTGTACATGTTTGCAGTCTACAGTGTTTACGTTCTTTGTGTGGAGTTGTCCCTTGTGTATAACACATCCCAATTCCTTTTTTCCACCCCTGTCTCCACCTCTCGATCCCTCTCCCCACTGGGGAGGATCTACTGCTCTACATCCTACTATCTGCCTTTTATTTTGCTCTTTATTTTTACTCTGGGTTTCTCGTATAAGTGAAACAATGCAATATGTGAGCTTGTGTATCTGATTTATTTCACTGAACATTATGGCCTCAATGTGCATCTGTTTTCCTACAGAGGACTAAGATCTATCCTTCTTTATGGCAGAGTAATATTCCATGGTGTGTAGATACCCCATTTTTTATTCATTCATCTGTGAATGGATATATGAGCCACTTCCAAGAGTTAGCTGTTAGGAGTTGTGCTGCCATAAATGCGGGTATGCATGTATCTCTGTAATCTGATGTTTTTAACTCTTTCAGGAAGATACCTAGCATGGAAAGATATAGCTGGATCAAATGGAATTTCTGTTTTAACTAGGGAGCCAAGTACCACCAGCTACCATAGAATTTGTTTTGAGGGTCTACCCTTTTATTTAAACCTTAACAAATAACAGCTGTAGGAGGAACAACAGATGGCCAACCACGCTTTCAAGTGTGGCATGAATGTGTTAAATATGCCATCAACTTCACAAATACTGTTCTGTGCATCTTAGTCATCCTTCCAGTGCTTACTCCTCTAACTGGAAACCACGTGTCTGAGTAAAAAGCCAATGTGGCAGGGAAGGTTTCTCAGGGAATGTTCTAGTGCTGGGAATATCAGTGGAGAACAAGAAGGGCAAAGTCCAAACCACTACGGAACTTACCTTTTAGGGGAAGAAACAGAAGACAGACAAATAAAAAGATGATATATTATCAGAGAATTTTAACTGTCCTGAAATTCTGTAATTCTCACATATCAGAAGTGAAAAATACTCTTGAGAAGTAAATAAGAAGACGAGAGAACTTTTGGATTACCGCCACAGGTTGGAATAGTGGCTTCCAAAGCTAGAGGTGCTCGTCTCAGGAAATGCCTAGGAAAACCCATTAAGGAGCAGAAGAAAATGTTGGATCTCGATGAAAAATTTTAGATGTAGGTTTATAAGAGCTTTGCTACCCTCAGTCCATGTGAACGACATGTTAATAAGTGTATGCAATTCTATGTCTGTCTAACTGAGAAATACAATTACAGATATATGTGTGTATTAGGAGTGCATCTTGAAAACATTTGTATTACATGTATTATTTGAAATTTCTAGTTAGCAAGAGTAAAAAAGAGCTATTATCTCTGTGGGAAGCTACGAGTATTGTCCCTACACTTTTGTAATCCTTAGGATTACAAACAATACTGCATTGGATGATGACTGAGATGAGCACCTGGAAAGAATAAAGAGATGATACATATAAATTATTAGCAATTTTAATTATTAAAGCTACCTGTAAATAAGTAAGCTATCAAAAGAAGAGTTGATTTGAATTACCAATTCAAGTGCTAGAAAATTCTAAGTAAAAGTTTTTGTTACTACTTCAAGCTTGGTTTTTATCAGATGTTTTAACTTTCTTTTTTTTAATTTAACAGTCCAAATTTGACTGCCTGGATACAGAAGTCCTGAACAGTCAGGTTACTAAATACGCCAAATTTGTGACTCAATTAGAAAAAGGCTTACCACCCAACAATGTCGTGCCCCAGCTCAAAAGCAATGTGGAGAAAATGAAAGAAAAGGTAAGGTTGGTAGAAATTATTTTAAAACCTCCAAGTTAATGAGTTATTAATCAATACTAATGAGGCCAGTCAGGAATACCCTGGTTATGTGGTTCTGCACTGCAGAGAGAAGAGAGAACGGTCAGATTCATTTTTCTCAGTATCACAGACTGCTTCCCTATCTTTAGCTGGCCAAGTTGTGCAATCAGATTCCTTGGGTAGAAAGGAAATCAGAGTAAGAGTTTCCCAAGAGGCATGGGAAATAATGCAGACATAGTTTGTAGTTGTGCCGAGTCATTGACCTGCTCAGCCCTTAGGCAGCCAGGTGAGGCGAGGGCAGCCCTGTCCCTTGATGCAACCACAGGACTATGGCATTTTCTAGCTACACATGAGGCGAAAGCCAAGCATCAGATGTACAGGGCTGGCTCTTTGAAACCACCACTGCTAACTCAGTGCTTGAAATTAGTAAGAAAAGCAAAATTATTTTATCCTTTCAGAAGTTTTAGGTTTCTTTAAAAGATAGAGAACAAAAGGACAACACAGGAAAGTAAGCAATACTTCAAGCACAGTGAGCAGAAAGTTTGTACCTTGAAAAGAATGTTTTTGCTTACATTACTTAATTGAAATCCTTTCCCAAAGTTACATAAGTCAGCTCCTTTCTTCCTGTTGCCTTCAGTGTAGTTATGTCATACAATTTTAAACAAATGCATTCATCACTGTCTGTGTTCCACCTTGAGTTCACTTGAAATACTGGTTTTTTTTTTTAACTTGCACACCATAAAAATCACTTTTGTAGTATGTAGCCCAGTGGATTTTTACAAATGGATAGAATTGTGTATCCAACACAATACCATACAGCTTCATAGTATTACAAGGGCCAATGTTTTCTTTTTATTGCTGAATAGTACTCCATTACATAGTTATATGTCCACTCACCTGCAGAAAGACATATGATTCCTTCTAGTTTTTAATGATTATCAAAGAGGCTGCTGTAAACATTCACAAGCAACTTTTTGCATGAATATGAGTTATCAATTCACATGAACAAATAACTAGAAATTTGTTGATAGGTTGTATTGTAAGTGTATGTAAAATTTTATATGAAGCTGCCAGTTTGGTTTCCCACCAGTAATATAGGAGAATTCCAGTTTCTTTTCATTCTTATTGAAAAGGAAAAACTGTACAAGACAACTTGTTCTTTTAAAATTTTGTTCTTTTGCTTTTTTAAAAAACTTTGTTCTTTCTTGACCCTGTAACCAGGGTCGCGTAACCAAACATGCAGGATACCTGATTGTACAATTGTACTAAGTGTCATAAGCTGATGCTCATTAATGCACCTTTGTAACTGACACTCTCACCCTGCTAGCTAATCAGAAGAGCTGCCTGGCTGTTCTGTCTTGCCCATGTCCCTCCTGCTTGTGCATCACATAAAAGCCTTAGACCACCAGAGATTGGGGCCTGATATTCTGGGAATAATCCTGATCAGTGCCTGTAAACATAAATAATTCTGCCTCCAAATCCTGGGTGTTCACCACCCCCATACTCAAATTTAAAACCTGTAGACAGAGGTCACCAGCTCAAAACCAGCACAGATGTTCTGAACTGAGCAGTGTGTCTTCTTTTATGTAAATTCCTTTTGCCAAGATGGATGTAGTGGAATAACAATGTTTGCAGGTAATGATCCCAATACCTGCTCAATGTAGCATTTTTTTTGGTTTTAATTTCTTTATTAATAAAAGCAGGGGTAGGTTTCTTTAAACTACACAAACATGCAAGGATTTTTTTTTAATGGAAACTTCTCTCATAGTTACTCACCTAGAGCATTTCAGTTTACAAAACAGCAAATCCATCTTTACAGAAGTCAGTGCAAGGAATTATGTGCAAATTATGAAGACTCTTGCTTGGATCCTGTTTCAGAATTTTAGACCAGGGCTACGTTACACAGAATTGGTCATTTTACTGCCAAGATATTTCTGTGTAATTTCATTTATTGGCTAAAAAATGGGTATTAGAAGATATGATATTCATATGGGATTTTGTCCATTATTACCAAGATTGTAATCTTAAAAATCATACCAGTCAATGATAGTTTAGTTTATCCTGAGGCAAATGACTCACAAAACCTAGAATGTTGCCACTCAATGGTTTACAATTTGGGACACCTCTTAAGTTTGTAGCACTGCAGTTCAAAGTGTTAATATTTAGAGGGATGTCTCGATTTCATGCATAATGCAGTAGAACCTTGAAGTATATTTAAGCTATTTGCTTTAGCTTGAACAGTTGGCAAGGAAAATGTGAGTTTCTATCTGAAATAGAATGGTACATTACCACTTCTAAGTTTTAAAAATTGATAGACATTCAGATGCATCTCAAACTTTTATTTTTATTTCAAACATTGTGAATGAGAAGCCATCATCATAAACTTTGGCTATTTTTCCCATAAGGACATGCACCTTTAAGTTATAAAGTGAATCAAACAGTATGTAATACAGTATTAGGAGATAAGCTTTGCTTGTGTAGTACAGTTAAAAGTTACTTTTTTGCACCGTCTTAATTAAAATTTTTGATTTTTACTCATTGTGTTGCTTTGCAAAAACCTTAAATGTTTGGCTGCATTGCTAATATTTGTAAGTGTAAGTTGCTTCAAGGTTATGTGGAGAGTAGGCAGGATGTGGTGGTCTTAGTGATGGAAAGGGAGGGTATTTATTATACCAACCGTGAACTGCAATGACATCCTTAGTTTGGGATGATGTGTATTCTTGTTTTTCTTTGGAGCATTTTAATGATGATTGCTTTGAAGTGTTTACACAGTAGCACATTTACTATAAAATTTAGTTTAGCACAGTGGACAAAAGTAGTTAAATTAATAACTTAAAATCATTTTCTAATTTATATATCTGAAGTCTGACATTTCTGGTATGCACAGTCAATGTGGGTAGCCTGGGCTCTTTGTTGCTTTCTGATATTTTTATCCAACTTGTCAGCTTCTTTTTGCTGTGTTGTTGTGCTAAACTTTGAACCTTATATCTTTTGTTAAAAA
This sequence comes from Dinomys branickii, assembly GCA_004027595.1. Classification (NCBI taxonomy): domain Eukaryota; kingdom Metazoa; phylum Chordata; class Mammalia; order Rodentia; family Dinomyidae; genus Dinomys; species Dinomys branickii. The sequence goes on from PVLD010005191.1 coordinate 42,540, forward strand.
TCAGTATACTTTTTATACTTTGGTAAGATACTGGCCATAATCTTAAAACTTTAATTTTCATTCTGAGTTTTCAGTGGCTCATCTGTATAATAATTTACACAAAGGTGACTGAATGCTAATACCAGTTACACTTGAATAAACATGCCCATTCTAATAGCTGATGCAGTAATATATTCAGTTTATCTATGCCTTGCTGGGATCTTAATATAAGATGGAAATAGTGTTTCTTATCTAAAATGTTGATTATCAGCAAGTTGTAGTTATTTAAATAGAGTTCTGACCAAAATCCAGAATGATATGAGAGAAAAATAAATTCCAGCTAGTTTAATAGACTTTTAATGCCAATCTGATTTTAGCCTCAGAGAGTGCTAACTAGCTGGTAATGTTTGCTTTTAATTCCTTTTTAAAATGAGGCAATAATTTGCAAGATTTTTATATATATGTGTAATTCTGTCATATCTTTTTAGATAAAATTCAATATTTTCTGACTTTTTCTGCCATATATAATACCACTTTTGTGCATGCTTGATGTGACATTCATAAATTGTACCACAATGGCTTTATCCATGTAAAATAGCTAGTTATTGAAAAAAAAATCCTGGGTGTGTTGGTTCAGTGTTTCTGCTTGCTGCTGCATTACCAGCTGTTGTTATTGTGTTTTGTTTTAATTTTAGCCATTCTAATAGATATATAGTAATATCTCATAATAGTTATGATCTGCATTTTTCCAATAACTAATGATATTGAGCATCTATTCATCTTCTATTTTCCATCTGTCCATGTTCTTTAATGAAATGTCTATTGGGATTTTTTACCTATTTTTAATTGGATTGTTTATTTTGCTATAATTGAGTTTTAAGAGTCATCCATGTATCCTGGATATAAATGTTTTTTTCAAATACATAACTTAAAAATATGTTCTACTAGTCAGTGGCTTGCTTTTTAATCCCCATACAGTGACTTCCACAGAGCAAAAGGTTTTAATTTGGATAAAAATACAATTTATAACTTTTCTTTTGCAGATCAAGCCTTTAGTATGATACCCAGACACTTTTTGCCAAACTAGAGAAAACACAGATTTTCTTCCTATGTTCTAGTACATGATCTATCTTGAATTAATTTTTGCATATAACATGAGGTATATTACAAGGAGTTCTTCTTACCTGTGTATATCCAATTCATTCAGCACCAGTATTTAAAGGTCTGTTCTTCTTCTGTGGAAGCACCTTTGCAGAAGTCAGCTGTCCAGCTACTTCTGGACTCTATCCTGTTTGTGGTTGTCTAGGTCTTTTCTTCATCAGTACCACATTACGTGGATTATTATAACTAGTAAGTCTTAAAGTCAACTAGTGTAAACACTCAATTTTTGTTCCCTTTACAATCGCTGTATCTGCTCTAACTCATTAGTCTTTCCATATTCATTTTACATTTATCTTATTACTGTCTACAAAACATTCCCAGAATTGTTGGGATTGTGTTGAAATTATAAAATAATTAAAACTATAAAATAAATGACATCTCAACAAGATTTGGGTTTTTCAATCTATTACAAGTGTATCTCATCATTTAGTTAGGTCTTCTTCAGTTTCTTTTATTGGAGTTTTAAAGTTTTCAGTGCAGAGATCCTGCAATGTAGAGATATTTTGCCAGATTTATGCCTGAGCAATAAAATTTCAGTGTTATCCTACACGGTAGAGTTTTCGAATTTCCATTGTCCATTGCTGGTGTGGAGGAATAACATTAACCTTTGCTTATGGACTTTATATCCTGTGACCTTATCAAACTCATTTTTTTAAGTTTAAAATTCTTTTTGGAAATTTTTGTGTTAAAAACGATGCTATCTGTGAAGACAGAGAGTAGCTCAGTGGTTATCTAGATTTAGGAGAAGGGATTGAAAGATGATGATTAGCCGGTATCACATACTGACTTGGGTTGGCAACAAACGACCTAAGTTTGATTGTGGTCAACTCTGTGCTTGTATAACTGTGTCAATGTGCTGGGGCCTATTGAATCTGACATTTTAAGTTTGTAAGTTTTATGGCATGAAGATTTTTGGCTTAATAAGTTGTCATTTTTTTTAAAAAAAAATGCTATCTGTGAATAGAGAAAAGTTTTGTTTCTTCCTTTGCAATCTGCGTAACTTTTAGTTCTTTTTTCTTATCCTATTGCTCTCATCAAGTTTCTTGTACGATATTAGTGGTGGTGGTGAATTAGGGAGAAAATACTTCATCTCTTTTTAAGTATGATATTAGTTGAAGTTTCTTTATATTTTTAGAAGCTTTATATTAATATAAGAAAATTTTATTCTTAATTCATAGAAAGTTTTCTTTATATATGTGTTGAATGTTACCAAATGATTTTGTGACTGTAATGATACGCTTTTTCTTCTTTAGTCTATTAATAATGGTGGGTTTCATTTATCAATTTTCAAATGTTGAATGAAGCTTAAATTCTTGGGCTGAATCCAGTTGAGTCATGATATAAATTCTAGACTCAATTTACTAATAATTCTTAGGATAATTTTGCATAAATTAATGAGTGAGCTTTGTTTATAGTTTGATTGTATTATAGTTGCATGGATTTAGTAATACAGTAGTTCTACCTCATAAAAGAAATGTTCCCTTCACTTCTATTTTCTGGAAGATATGTACAGAATTAGTATTATTTCATCCTAAAATGTGGTACAATTCACCAAAGATATATCTGTGCTTGAATTTTCCTATTTTTGGAAGGATTTAACTACAAAGTTAAAGTTCTTTAATATATATTGAATTATAGAGGTTATCTATTTCTTTTTTAGGAGATTTATGGCTCATATCTTTCAATAAAATTGTCACTTTCATCTTGATTCTTGAATTTATGGGAAAACAGTTGATCACATTATTCTTTTATTGTCTTTCTTTTTTGTTCATCTGTTTGTTTTAAGTTTGGGTTTGCAGAGAGTTTTTTGTATATTTCTTAATTTTTGATTGAAAACCAGACAACTTATCCAGTACAGTAGTAAATACTGAGGTAAATTATTTTTGTTCTTGCAGATGAGCATTCTTTTCCTTCCATTTAGCTTTTTGTCGAGCATGTGGGATTAAATCTACTTCGGAATAGGACTGGGTTTGAGATTTGATATTGCTATAGCGGGGCTGGGGATATAGCTCAGTGGAATAAGCAGCTGCCTAGCAAGCGCAGGGTCCTGAGTTCGATCCCCAGTACCGCCAAAAAAAAAAAAAAATGATATTGCTATAGTGATTGTCAATGTAATACAGGCTTCACATTTGCTAGTGATGTTGTGTTTTAGGGCATGGACTGGTTTGCTAAATTAAGTATTTTTCCATTCCTATTTCCACCTGACCTTGAGTCCTTCCTTTGTTTTCTGTCCCACTGAAAATACGTCTCATTCATCTTTCCACTCCGTATCACTGTTATTTTCACTGAGTGTTTGTTGGCCTGGTAAGGATGAGCATCGTTCACATTCTGGTTGGGCCGCTCTCTCAGCATGATGCTCTGTCCCTGGTTCTCAGAATCCTGACCTCCATAGTACCGCTGCCCCCCAGCATAGTGCTGAGCGAGCATGTATTTCTGTCCCTCATCTAAGAAATCTTTTTTCATCATGTTCCATTTTCCAGTTATGCATAAATTATCTCCAATGAGTTGTCACCAGTGACTAAAGGTAACAGTGTTTGTTGCTCTTTTCCCTACACGTCCCAGATTTTGTGCCATTAGAGAGCAGAGAGAGACAGGTTCCTTACAGTTCCAATAATGGCCATTGTTTCCCTCCACCGGTCAGCACCCTAAGGGAAGCTCTCCTGAGATTCCTTATAATCTTCCATGTCAACACCCATATTTTTGTAGGCCTGAAGACTTTCCTTTCTTACACTCTCCCACAATCGTTAGCAATTTGTTTTTAATTTTACTGAAACTTTTTACTAGGTTAACTGTAACCCTAGGAATCTTTTCAGGTAAGAAAATTCTCAGTTGCTATTTCTCTCTATGAAGAAACATGTGAGTATCCATTTCTTCCCAAATTTTGAGTTGATTGCCTTAAAAATTCAGTTTTCTAATGGTCTCAGAAAAGTCATTAATTTGTAGTTTCTCCAAATTATTCTCTGCTGTAAAGGCAGACATGCTGCTCCTTCTAGCTCTCTATATTCACGAATTGAAAGCCGCAGTCATGGATTATGTTCTTTAAGATAAAAGCACAATGCCTCTGAGAGTATTTGTTTTCCAGCTCCCAGTTATCATGGACCTGAGGAACCCAACTTTGAAGCCTAGACATTGGGCAGCAATTGAACATACCATCGATGCCCCCCTGGTGAACTCAGAAATCCCATTAACCTTGGAGAGGCTCTTGGAATTGCACGTGTTTGAATATGGCCAGGAAATCCAGGACATATCTGGACAGGCTTCTGGAGAAGCTGCCTTAGAAACAATTCTTAAAAGGGTAAATCTCAAACACATATACTTATTCTGAAAACCAGGGAATGTAAAGATTTTCAGATTCAACATGAAAATCACCAGCTTTTCACTGTCTGCATGCAATTTTTTAGCATTGCAACTTGCACTTTCTCATTATCAGTCATCTGCCTGTTATTTCTTTACATTTATTATTATTATTATTATTATTATTGCTTCTATATGTTACCTCTTTCTGCCTATTTTATAGCCTAATAAGAACTTGATAGCAAAAAGGTCTGAAATATGCATGCTTTTATAAAGGATCACATACCAAGAAAGATTTTTTAAACAAAAATACACTTTTGCAAGTTACAATTGTATTAAATGTTTCCAAATGCATGAAGACTTTCCTACTTTTAACATTATCCCTTTACCCTAAAAATGCATTCGCAGCTACCAGTTACAGGAAAAGAATTTCTTTTTCCTTTACTCAAAGCATGAAATGGTAGAAATGCCCATTAAATCATCAGATTTTACTCACATGTATTAAGATTAGTGAAATAAAAGTGAACAAATCAGCATCATCTAACCAAGAAAAGGATTTAAAATTTTTAAGGGCAGTAAGGAGGAAAGTGGGATAGAGCTTTTGCTAATTTCATTCCATAAGTATTTATTCAGTACCTACTCACACATGCATTTAGATTTCCTATGGCTTGAATTATTTCTAAGGTGGAGGATTCTTGGAAAACAACTGAATTTGTCATTCTGCCTCTTCGTGACTCCAAAGACATATTTATCCTGGGTGGCACAGACGACATACAGGTGGGTGACTTCACCACTGAATATTTATGGTGAAAGTTCCAACTGTACCTTCTCCATCTTCTGTGAGTGACTGAGATGATGAAATGAGAGATCAGAGATATTGAACAAGAAAAAAATCGACTTTGGAAGGCAAAATATGAATATGGATGGCTGACATGAATGCTTGTACATGACATATTTAGCAAAGCAATAAAAATGACATATATTTCATACTTGCAGTCTATAGTTGAAGGATTTATGAAAACACAGAGACAAGTGATGGGCAAAGTGATTAGAGAATTCTTCCTAGATTGACCAAGACAGGCTGGACCCCTAAGTTGGGAGCTGAAAGACCCTGAAAACAATAAAAGGCATTTCAAACCATTTAAATGAAGCAAGGAATATGGATGCACATTTCATATTTAAGCACACTAAAAAGTTAAATTCACTTGAACTGGTTGAGACTAGGTGGTCATGCTCTATCAACCACATGATAAATAAAAATGTGTTAAAATATTCTTAGTCACTTAAAACTTGAAGGCACATTTGTTTAGCACAGGAAGCTGAATCACATACCCTAACTTCCCAGACAAAACTGCAGCCTAAGAGTAAATCCCAGGCAGAACTGGAACTAAAATGGCTTTTCCAGTGTAGGCTAGAAGAGCAAGACTAGACATCACCCTGAGTAGCAGATGGGAGAACAAATCCCAAGTCAAGAGCAGTCGATATAAGGTCAGACAATGAGATTTCTGCTAAGAGAAAGCAAAAAGAACAAAGATGTGCTAAGTGCCTGTACCAATGCCCCGCAAGGAAGATGATCACCTTGTACTGAAAACATGTACTAACAATTTTTTTTTACTTTTGCATTTATTTTTGTATGTTTGCAGCACATAGTATTCACATTCCTGTGTGGAGTTGGTGCATGTCCATGACACATGGTAATTCTTGTCTCCATCTTGCTTCTTCCTTCCTTTCCCTTCCCACCATCTCTTGATCTCCCACCCCTTTGAGAAGGATCTGTCTCCCTACTTCCTAGTAACTCTCTTTTACTTTGCTGTTTATTTATACCCATGCTATATTTAAGCTTGAATCTGTTTTACTTCACTTAACATTAGGGTCTCAAAGTGCATCCATTTTCCTACACATAACTCAAGTTTATGTTTCTTTAGGGCAGAGTAGAAGAAGATCAAGAGATGGATAGAGTGGGGAGAAGGGAAGCAGATGAAAAAAACTAAAACATGTTATGGACCTGTGCTGACTCCCCACACATAATGTGAATTTACATTATGTACTAAAAACGTCCTAGTAATAAAAAAAAATTTTTTTTGAAGAATTTTATAATTGAAGCTAGGCATACTGGCACTTACCTGCAGTCCCAGAACTTTGGGAAGCTGAGGCAGGAGGATCACAATTTGAGTCCTACCTCAGCAATTTAGAAAGACTCTGTCTGAAAAGAAAGAAAGAAAGAAAGAAAGAAAGAAAGAAAGAAAGAAAGAAAGAAAGAAAGGAAAGAGAGAGAGAGAGAGAGAGAGAGGGAGGGAGGGAGGAAGGAAAGTACTGTAACTCAGTATGAAGGTCTGGGGTTCAATCCCTAGTACTGAAAAAAAAATTATAATTGAAATTGGCAACTGAATCATCCAGACAAATAGACACATGCCATTAAATTTGCATGTTCTGCGAGGGATGCTCTTTTGTAAAATGAGCAGTGGGGAGGAAGTTGATGGGAAAGCTGTATGTAGCCATTCAGACCCTGATACAAATGAGTTTAGTCTCCTCTTCCTTGAGATACTGAGGAAAAGTGATAATTCAATGGCCAGAAAACAGTCAACTTTTGAAACTGAGAGTATTTTGAGAAGTGAGGGTGTGGTGGACTAAACTCTATAAAGAAGGTGCCAGTTAACCTAATAGCAAGTGGAGAGAGGAGAACACTGTTAAACCAAATGGAAATTTATGCCATTAGTAATCACAGTAGAAGCAGAGATTTGGCACCATGAAGCACCCAGACAGCCTCTGAGAGAACGTCATGGTGGGTGCCGGTGAAGGGAACAAGCAGGGAGATGAACTGGTACAAACGGTAGTTGGGGCTGTGCGATTCATACAAACAGTTGGGCTTCCAGGGACTCTTAGCACTGAACATGTGGCTGTCACTGAGAGCACAAGTGCACCTGTTCTCGTCCCCTTTCCTTGAAGGTTCTCCTTGATGACAGCACCATCAACGTCGCAACCATTGCCTCATCCCGTTACGTGGGTCTCCTGAAGCCTCGGGTGGATGAGTGGCAGAAACAGCTGGCTTTATTTAATCAGACTCTGGTAAGTATGGGTAATTTTGATTCATGGGCTCAGAACTGGTGGTCCATGAGCCCTCGGAAATATTTGTTCCATTATTTAAGCATGAGATCATTTAGAACTGCAAGATTTAATTGTTGACATAATTATACAGCTTGATCATATTATAATTACCTTTGTGTTGTATTTTTACTGTGAAACAAAATGCCACAAACTTAAACAATGCTTTAAAACACTACAAGTTTAGGATCTCGGGATCCCTGTGGGTCAGGAGTTGAGACACAGCAGTACTGGGTCCTCAGCTAGGATCTAAGAAGGTTACAGTCAAGGTGTGAGCCAGTTTAGGTTCTCATCAGAGGCTCACCTCAGGAAAGATCTACTTGTAGGCCCACCCAGGTTGTCACAAGAAATTATTTCCTTGCAGCTCTGAGATGAAAGGCTTCCGTTACTGCTGTCTCTCAGATGAGGCCATCCTCAGTTCCTGCGTGTTGCCCACAGTTTTTCTCTGTATAGATTTCACAGTGTGGCCATCTGCTTCATCAGCCTGGCAAAGGAAGGGAAGCCTCCTGGCAAGGCAGATGTTACAGTCTTATGTAACACAGATGCCATCCTGCACATCCTGGCACCTGTGCCAACTTATGCGAGGCCAGCAGCAAGTCACAGAGGGCCTCACACTCAAGAGGAGAGGATGGCACAGGACATAAGCATCACATCGTGGGGCCACCTTAAGCATCTGTCCCAGCAACCTTGCATTTGCTGAAGGAACACTCCCTGATGCTGCTAGTGGTCTTGGACCCCTTTCTTGTGGCGCACACCCCCTCTTCATTCTGCTTCACACTGTCTCAGAGAAAGATGAAGAATCCACTCACATGATCTCTTTATTTCCACCTAACCTTTCTCTTAGCCTTCTCGATCCAATTATCTTTAGGCTTCTACACATTCTAATGTGAAAAGCTTTCTGTGTAATAATAGCATCAGCGAGTGGGAAAAGATCATTGGTTCCAACATGGTTTCAAAGAGAACCTCCCCTGAAGTCCCTCATCTTCCATGAACACCACACAGCAGACCCCTGTCCCACCTCTCGGCTAATGGCCGAGCCCTGTAATAAAGGGAGGGGCTGAAGACCAATGTTAAAGGGCATGTTTTCACCGACAGTCATTCAAAGAGGCGTCTGCTGAATAGTGTGGACTCTCCGGGGAATTAGTTGTCTAGCAAGTGGGAGACCTAATAACTCCTCAACCTAGCGTGAGAAATGAGAAACCTTTCCCACACTTGCAGTGGCAGGGAAGAGGCCTGTGGACTTTAATCTCTGGTCTCTTTTATTCACAGTAATTGTCTCAAACAGGAGAGACAATGCATGATTTCTTCACCCTCCCAATCTTCTATATTTACCACTTGTTCTGCAGTGAACAGGTTTTACTCCCCACCACCCCTGTGCTTTTTTTTTTCTAAAAAGTGAAAGGAGAATGTAGCTGAATTGACACAGAAGAAGAAACAACTTTGTCATGATGAACGTAGATATAGTTGGAAATACTGACACTGGCCACCTCCCCAACCCTTCAGATTCCTTTATGTAAGCATCCCAGCTACTCCTACGGTGTCCCCTCCGGGCATCTGAATCATGTTTCTTGGGTTCCCACACAGAAGATTTATGATAACTGCACTCAGTGGCGAGTCAGGAGGAATCAGGCTGGAGTGAGTCTTCCCCCTCTAAGGATATCTCATTCCTAAGGACCTGTGAGAAGCCATAAAACAGTCCCCTCATGGGAAAAAAAGAAAAGTTCCCTACATGATGATTTTTGGTTTTTTAGTACCTGAAATCGAACTCAGGACCTTGCACCTGCCAGGCAGGTACTTGTGCCACTGAGCTATATTCCTGAACCCCTATGCAATGATTTTTAAGAAAACCACATGTCTTCAGTTTAAATGTTAAAAAATAGATCATGCCCATATTTTTTTCCTAGGAAGAGTGGCTGACCTGCCAGAGAAACTGGCTTTACCTGGAAAGTATTTTTAATGCTCCAGATATTCAGAGGCAGTTGCCTGCAGAGGCCAAAATGTTTCTTCAGGTGGATAAATCATGGAAAGAAATTATGAGGAAGGTGAACCGGCTGCCTAATGCTCTTCGAGCTGCTACTCAACCAGGTAGAAAACAAACTGTTTTAAAAGACAATAAAATCACCTAAAGTGTTTGTCACTCTCAAGAATCTAATGCCATACAGTGCATTTAATTCTTGATTCTATTCAGCCCTGATGACTAGAAATCTTTGCAGTTGATACTCTTGCTAAGCAACGAGAATTGAAAACTGCCCTTGTCTTATTACTGACATCACTCAAGTTGGTTTGTACTTTTTGAAACACAAGATTCTGCCTCTTTTTGATTATCATGTGAAGATGTTGCCATAGGCTTCCACGATGTTTCCAATCTCACAGCTTTGACTACAGGACATTCACATTCAGTTGAGCCATCCTGGTAAACAAGCCTTCAGGAAAGAGGGAGGGAGAAATGTATGTGGGTCTAAGAGAGTTGTTAAAGGCAGAGGGAAGAAATGTTGGGGCTCCTGAGGTCAGAGCACGCTTAGCACGCAGTCAGGGCAGGCTGGAGTACAGTGCACAAGGAGATGGGCTCAGGAGGTGCAGCCCAAGTGGGTGCCCTTGGGTGGGCGATGGTCATTAGATGGGGTTGTTGATGACAAAGAGCCTGGGGGGTCCATAGTAAGACTTTGCGTTTGAGTCTTGGGCAACTGAGGAAGCAGCCACTGTGATAAGTACTGAAACTACAAAGATGAATGAATCACAGGTTTTGTTCCTTGAGGAGCTGTAGTTCAGGAATGGAGAAGTGGTTTCCCATTGCCATAATTTTGACATTTGAAGATGGTAAAGATGCAAAACTGATACATGTAAGGAGGTGACAATGAAGTGGGAGGACACAGAGACTGGCTTTGTTTCAAGCATCAGAAAGATGGCAGATGCTTGGCTTTTGTTTGTGTACTCCCAGCCCCCTGCAAGGGGGAATGTCAGATAAGCATATTTTGAGTGAAAGGTAATTGTTCATACATGGTAAAAATTAAAATTAATGTTATCACTAAAAATGATAGTTAAAATTCTCAGCCAAATACCTCCAATTTTATTATCCCATTCTTTCTTCCAATAAAAGTACATCTTTTTGTTTATTTATTTGTTTGCTTTTGTTTTTTGAGACAAGTTTTGCTCTGTAATTCAGGCTGGCCTTGAACTCATTATGTAACCCAGGCTGGCCTTGAACTCACAGTGATCTTCCTGCTTCAGCCTCCCAAGTGCTGGCACTATAGACATGCACCACCACACCCAGCTAAAGCTTAGAAAATATTAATTTAATATTATATTTTACTTTCACTCAAAATTATATTCTCTGTTTTAATACAGTTCTATAAATCCTTTTCTTCCTATAAACAGGGCTTCTGGAGACTTTTCAAAACAATAATGCATTACTTGACCAAATTCAGAAGTGTCTTGAAGCATATTTAGAATCAAAAAGAGTTATCTTTCCAAGGTAAGTTTATAAAGCAAACTAAGATGTGCCTTAGTAGTTAACCATCAGCCAGTTGAGGTTACAGTTATAACCCCAAAGCATCAGACCATTAGGGGGAAACAAGGAGGCTCTATGACAGTAAGAAGACAGTATCTGGTTTAGGGAGTGCACATCTCAGGATAAAAAAAAGCAGTGCTGCACCCAAGCATCCTTCCTGCTCTGTGGTTATTTACCGGTTACATCTTTATTTTTATTTTTGTTAGTACATAAGTGCAGTACATGATGATCACATCCCAGATGGGGAGGCGGTACATGTATGTAACACATGTTGTGTTTTTATTCTGTGATGTATGCTTACTGTCAGATGGGTGTGCCTCTGTCCACAAACGTGTACGCAAGAAGTTAGACTTGTGTTGCCTCAGTAGTTTTCTCTAGGCTGCCTGGACGGGATAGATAATAAACCCTTCAAGGTACTTAGGTTTGAAGAGAATGGTGCTTACCCTTCCTCTGGGAGTAGAGCGAACCCTTAGCTCATCTACCTGCCCCCTAAAAACCTTCCCCAGCTTCAACACCTCTGTTCCCTCAAGTCGGTGAGGTCCCTAGAGTCTGCACCCTGTCCTTGAGAGTGGGTCCCAGGAGACCTGGCATCTCATTTTGAAGTGTAGGCGTAATCGACAGCTCTGGTCCTAGAGCTTGAAAGGAAAACAGGGACATTTTTAATATCCAGTTGCATTACTGGAACAGGCTTTGGTCAGGAGCACAGAAGCTATTCCGGGTATTTAGAGTAAGTTTCATGCAGGGAATTAGAGATTTTCACAAGTGTTAGTGACAGAAGGCAAGAACTGAGGACCACTTTGAGGAAATCTAGAAATACAGATAGTTTTCATGAAAACTACACCCAAGTCCCAGTTCTCTGCAACAAAAGGGGAGGTAGAGAATCAGGAGGAGGATGCCTGACCACCAGGTACAAAACCCCACCTTCTTCATTCCACCCATATCAAGTAGGAGAAGTACGGCTTCTGCTTCCTTTTACCGCCTCAGCCTTCTATAAAAACTTCTCATGGGAAGAATCTAATCTGAAACCTGGCTAGAAAGAGATTCTGAGAAATATCATCCTGGCTCCTCTCCGGTACTGGAGTACTGCTAAGTTAACACAGCAGTCCAGGGCATTCACCAAATGCTAGTTTGTACGCTTGAGCCTTTGGAACCTGAGAGAGTTAGAGAGGAGGGAAGTAGTGCAAAGGACTTTAGTGATTGGAGAAACAAAATTGAAAGCCCCTGAGCTGAACCGTAATCATTAATGTCTCTGGTGTATAGAATGGACTATGAGAATCAGTTGAGATAATGAACTCCATTAGAGAGACTGGACATAACACATGATGTACATGACCTGACAGCAACAATTAGAAGAATATTTTTAGTTATCTAGAGCAGGAATCAGCCATTTTTTTTATAAAAGGCCCCATAGTAAATATTTAAGGCTTTGCAAACTACAAAGTCTATTGCAGCTAATCAGCTCCTCTACTGTAGCACAAAAAAAGCTATAGATGGTACATTTGTATGCCCTTGTGACAGTACATCTTTATTTACAAAAAAAGTGGTGCACCAGCTGTAGTTTATGGGCTGTAACTTGCCATCCCCAAACTACAGCAAAACAATATTATACAAGTTCACGAATTTCCTTACCCATCTTGCTGATACTGATACTAAAATACATAGAGTGTCTTGTTTCTGCTTATGTATAGCCTTCATGTAGTGAGAAATGATGTGTTGGCAGGATGATATTCTGCCATTTTTCACAGTAGCACATGCTGCTAGAAATAGCATGTGCCTTTGGGTTGGGACAACCGCCCAGTGTATGTTACGGAACCAAATCAGGTTCCTACCACCTTCCATCAATGTATTGTCTCTTCAATAAATAATGCACTGAATACTAGGTATGTGTGAGTTATTAGGCAAGATTCTAAGGAACTCAAATAATATATCTTCGCTCTAGGAGCTCAAAGCCAAGTAAGATAGATATATGGATAAAGCAGCATCACAGCAACAACTAGCACTTTCTGTAATATCTATGAAAAATATCTTATCTTTTCTGTACTAGCTACTAGCCCTAGGTGCTTGAGACAGATCATCACTAATCTTCACAGCAAACTTGCTTAGAGAACTATGATCTCCCCAGAAACATAGAACGAGTATAACTGGAGGACCAAGAAATCAGTGGATGGGAGCAGATGTGGCTAAGGAATTTATCTTTTATATTTATCCAAGGCTTACTCTCCATTTAAAGCTGTATTTTAAGAATTTTTTTTAATCCAGATTTTACTTCTTGTCAAATGATGAACTTCTGGAGATTCTGGCACAGACACGAAATCCCCAAGCTGTGCAGCCACACCTGAGGAAATGCTTCGATTCCATTTCAAAGCTCGAATTTGCTCTCATGCCTCCTACCGAAGGAAAAATTCCTGGCATTGATGCAGAGCCAGAAAAAGTTTATACAAATGATATTCTGGCCATGCTGTCACCAGAGGGAGAAAGGGTGAGATGCTGTTGTTTATAATTTCTCATAGATTAACTGTGTTATTCTTCCAGAACTGGGTAAAGGTCTAGTTATTCTCACTGTGAACATGCCAGGCGTTCTGCTAGCTCAGCAGTTTCAAGGAACGCCAAGATAAAACGCTTGCCCTCAAAGAGCTCAAAACCTCGTGGAGAAAGCATCAGACAACCAAAAGTCATCACAGTGAATTCAATGGCAGAAACATGCTTTGCTCTTGGAAACAGTGTGGCGAAAACTGGAACCGTGTCTTACCCATCCATGTACCAGAGACACCCTAGTGGACTGGTTAAGAGTACCTCTGCCATCTGGATTCAATCTCCTCTAAAGTGAGGCCAGTCATAGTGCCGGCCTTGTGGGATGATGAGGATTTTCAGCTGTTGCTTTATGTCAGTTTCTTAGAGTGGTGCCCAGTGAACCCATGTAAGTGGCAGTTACCAGCAGTGTCTTCTCTGGGGGCCTGCATATGCCCAGGGCCCGGCACAATGAACACCCAGAGAATGAATGGATTGGTAGACTGGGAGCAAGTGACTACACAGAACACACACACACACACACACACACACACATACACACACAGAGTCAAGGGAGGTAGAAGGAAAATCTGCCCTGTGCTTGAGCAGACAGAGTATTCCAGATAGAGGAATTGGACCAGGAAATGCCAAGAAATTGGGTCCAGCTACAGTACAGCAGTGTAACTGTGGAAATAGTGGGAACCTGTAAACATATTTCTGTCCTGAATTGATTCTCTTGTGAAGAGAGAGCATAAAACCTCAAGAAAAGATATTTAAGCATTAAACCTAAAGAAGTATAGATGAAAAAGACCAAAATAAGCAGGACAGTCAAGGTTCTGGAGTCTGAGAAAGAAAGATAAGAAATTCTGAAAAGTGTCCTTCCGACTTTTCAGTTGGGAGGACTTGGGCAAGTTTAATGAGAACAGGTTTCCAGGAATGGTATGGGCAAAAAGCAGATGTCAGCAAATGCAAACATAAAAGTAATCAAAGAAATTCATTTAGCATTTATAGACTCCTCTTCCAAAGGGCTGGCCCCAAGGAGAAGAAAAATACAGTAGTAGGGTAGGCTCAGGTATAATGGAATATCCATAGCAGGTTCCAGTATCTGTGGTCAGGCTTCAGCATCTATAGACCACAGGCTTCTGTCACAGAAAGACATAAGATATGCAGCTCATAGGTCCCGCTGGCGCCATTTTGATCATTGCCCTGACTGCCTTCTCTAGGTCAGCTTGGGCAAGGGCCTCAAAGCCCGAGGCAACGTGGAGGACTGGCTCGGAAAAGTGGAGGAAGCTATGTTCACGTCCCTGCGTCGCCTGTGCAAAGCTGCCATTGCTGATTATCAGGGGAAACTTAGGACGGACTGGGTGGTTGCTGGCCACCCTTCTCAGGTAAAGAATTCATGAAATTTCCATTTCTGCTTCCTACCTAGGTGACATGCATCACATACTTAAAGAAGATTTTTTTTTCCAGGTTATCCTGACCATTTCTCAAATCATGTGGTGCCGAGATTTG
Organism: Dinomys branickii; assembly: GCA_004027595.1. Taxonomy (NCBI): domain Eukaryota; kingdom Metazoa; phylum Chordata; class Mammalia; order Rodentia; family Dinomyidae; genus Dinomys; species Dinomys branickii. The sequence continues at coordinate 57,604 of PVLD010005191.1, forward strand.
ACTGAGTGCCTAGAAACACAAGACAGTAACCATGTAGAGGCCCTAGAAGCTTTTGAAAAAGTAAATTTTGAGGTGAGATTTTTAACAGGGTGGTACTGAACATATTACATGGCAGTGTAAGATCATTTCAATGGTTTTTATTCATAAGGTTCATGAAAATTCACTTGGTTTCTGAAATTCTAATGCTCTATCATTGAGTTATCTCAAAGCTTTGAGGCTTTCACTAAAACCATTTGTGTTCCACTTCTTTTAAGGGTGAGAATCACCTTGGTGTTTATTTAGTATTAAAATGAACAGTTACAAAAAAACAGAAGGCAAAACAACTCAAGAAGAAATCCTCAGGATTGGAATGGTTTGCATCCCTTAAGGCATAATTCATTTATTAGGCTCTAGATGCCTCTCCTAGAAGTTTATTTAAACCAGAAAAATCTCAGGATTTGTGCCGTTTCTGTTTGTAGGCTCAAATGTGCTTTTCTGTTATAGAATAAACAAACAACTACCAATAAAGCAGTAAGTAATGGAAAGAATCTACCATTCTATAAAAACTTTAGCTTCAGTTGGGAAATGCTGTTTTGCAGCTAAGCCTAGACTACCACCTTAGAATTTTTAAGTGCAATATAGTGCTGTTAGTGATGAGCACATTGTCCCACAGCAGCACCCTCAAACCTGCTCACCACATACAACTGCAACTTTCTATCCTCTGAACAACTGCTCATTTCCCTCTCTCTCCAGACCGACAGCCATTCTGTTTGCATGGGTCAACTTAGATACCTCATATGAGTGGAATCACGCTATGGTTTTCCTTCTGTGACTGACTCATTTGCTTCGTTGAAAGTCCTCCACATTTTTCCCTGTCTTAGCATAGGAAAGGATTTTCTTTTTTTATTTTTAAGGCTGAATGATACTCTACTGTATGTGTGCACCAGTTTTTTCTTTTATCCGCTGATGGACTTTTAGGTTATATCTACCTCTTGCTATTATGAATAATGTTGCTATTAACATAAGAGTGCAGATATCACCACAAGATCTTGATTTCAGTTCTTTTACATGTGTGCCCAGAGGTGGGCTTGCTGTGTCATATGGTTATCCCATTGCTCATGTTCTGAAAAATCTCTGTACTGCTTTCCATAATAACTGCACCATTTTACACTTACAGATGTGTATAAGGTTTGCCTTTTCTCCACATCCTTGCCAACTCTTGTTATCTTATTTTTTTCATAATGGACATCCTAACAGATGTGAGATGACATCACACTGGGATTTGGGTTTCAATTTCCCTGGTTATGAGTGATGTGCACGCCTTGTCCTATGCCTTTTGGTCACTTGTAGGTCTTCCTTGGAGAAATGTCTATTCAAGTCCTTTGTCCATTTTTTTAATTGGGTTACCTGATCTTTTGCTATTGCATTGCAGAATAAAGTAGACCCTTATCCTAAACCATATTGCAAAGATCAACTCAAGGTAGAGTAAGGACTTAAATGGGACCTGAAACTATGAAACTCTTGGTAGGAAACACAGGGGGAAAGTTTTATGACCTTTGGATTGATTTCTTGAACATGATACAAAAACACAAGCAACAAAACCAAAAATAATCAAGTAGCATTGCATCCAATAGAAAAGCTTCCACATGGTAAAGTAAGAATGAACAGTGAATAGGTGACCTGGGTAACAAGGAAAAGTAATTGCACATCACCTATGTGATAAGATAGGCATAATCTCAAATTCAATTAAACTCCCAAATAACACAGCATTTGTAAAGACTTACCTTTAAAAGAGAAAAAGGAAAGAAGAATTTTCTACCAATGAGAAAAAAACATTCTCATGGTCTTCTCAACAGAATTTCATCTCCACAGCCTCAGAAAAGAGAAATGAGTCCCCAAAGACAGTTCCACTGACCTTTATGCAGAGGTGGCCCTGGCCCAGTGTAGGCTTAAGTGAAAATTCAGCACAGGGGTGCATGACCCTCAGAGGCACCACTCCCCCTCAAAAAGATTTAATGACTCGTGAAAATCAAGAACCAGGCAAGACAAGCAGTTAAACAGAGGGCAAAGACAGAGAACTAACAAGAGGAAAATAAAATGATGAGGATAAGTCAATACATGTAAGTTATAACCATCAAGGTAAATGGTATCAATTCACCAACCAAAAGAAACAGACTAACTGAATAGATCAAGAAACAAAATCCAAGCTGTAGGAACTCTGGTGAGCTGCTGCTGCCCACCTCCACATGAGCTTGGGACCAGGCAGAGACCTGGACAGCTCTAGGGGCCTGAAGTCCATTCCCTACCCCTTGCCTGCTCTCCCCTCCCCCGTCAGAGCAGAGCTGCACCATGGACAGCTTTGGGAACTCTGGTGAGCCAGCCCTACTTCTGCCCCATCAGCTTGGGAGACAAGGGGAGCCCCAGACAACCTCAAGGGCTTTGGGTACTCCTCCCTTCCCCCACCTTGCACCATCAGGGGAGATAAGCTGAAACTCAGACAGCTTCAAGGAACTCAGTGACTGCATATCTACCCCTCTACTGGTGTGGGAACTGGGCAGGTTAGTGGCAATGTATGAAGATACGGTGACCACCACCCACCCACCACTATACCCCAGTGGAAAGAGGGCTGAAACCTGGACAGCTTGGGGAACCCCTGAGTGGGAACCAAGCTGAGCCACAGAAAACTGGGAGCATTGGGGATCACACCATGCCTGCACACACAAACCATTGATAGTCACCCCAAACAGGAGGGACATTTGGATCCTTGCCCCGCCACTACGACATCACCCTGGGAGTGAAGCTGAGCTCCAGGGAACCTCTGCATCTCTAATAATGATGAAATGAAGGAGCAAAATGCAATCTCAGATCTCTACCCCTCCCAGAATAAGTCCAGGAGATATTGACACAGACAAGCTTGGAAATCATACACCTGGAATTTCTGAAATGGTAGCAGCTGAACTAAAGAAACAACTCCATCAGGCCATGGAGGACATCAGATTGGAAATAACGTCTGAAGTAAAAAAAGAAATGACAACAATAATGAAAGAATTGCTTAGTACATCTAAAGAAGACATGAAAAGAATAGAGGAGCATAGTAAATTAGTGGAAATTTTGAATGAACAGTACAGGAAACAACAGGGATGCATGAAGCAGATTCAAATAGATAAGCAGCAAATTAAAACTTCCATCAAAAGCTGCCAAAACCACTTGAACGAAGCTGAAGATAGACTTTCAGACCTTGGAGACTGCATTCCTGTGAATGGTCGTAAAGGAAGGATCTTCTAAAAAGAACAAGAAACCAAGAAAGAACAATTCAACAGCAGCAAGACAAAGCAAAGCAAAACAATGTAAGAGTGATAGGTATCAATGAAACAGCAGGTGTCAGCACAAATGATATTTAAAAACCTGTTTTCAGAAGTAATAGCAGAAAATCTCCCAAGTATGGAAAAAGAATTGGACATCTGGGTAAGTGAAGAATATAGAACTCCAACTACCCATAAGCAAAATAAATCTACACCCAGAGATATAGTGATTAAGATCCCAGACATTCAACAAAAGAACAGATTATTAAAAGCTGTGAGAGAAAAGAAACAGATCACCTATAAAGGAAAGCCCATCAGAATCATGGCAGATTTCTCAGCACAAACCATCAAGTCCAGAAGAGTCCAGGTCCTGAAAGAAAACAACTTCCAACCCAGATTGATGTATCCTGCAAAACTATCCTTCAAAACTAATGGAGAAATAAAATATTTCCATGATAAAGATCAGCTAAAGAACTTTGTGAGTGCCAAATCAACCCAACAAAAAGTTCTAAAAGATATTCTAGAAAGGGACAAAAAAGACCACAGCTTTAAGGACAACAATAGAAAGGAAACACCAAACAGAGGAAGCAATGAAACAGAGGGAAAGAAGAAAAACCACCAGCAGGAAAACAACATGACAGAGATAAGCCAATGCATATCACTCATAACCATGTATGTAAACAGACCCAATTCACCAACCAAAAGAAGTAGACTGGCAGATTGGATCAAGAAACAAAATCCAACAATATGCTATATACAGGAAATACATTTAACTCAAAAGGAAACTCACAGACTGAAAATTAAAGGATGGAAAACAATACTCCATGCAACAGGTACCCAGAAAAAAACAGGTGCCGCTATTCTGTTTGCAGACAATGGGAGCTTCAAACCAAGAACAATTAAAAGAGATAAAGAAGGTCACTACATACTTGTGAATGGAAAACTTTAAGAGGAAGAGCTAACAATTGTAAACATCTATGCATCAAACACAGGACCACCCAAGTATATAAGACAAATTTTAACAAACATGAAAAATGAAATAAGCAGCAACACAATCATAACAGGAGACTTCAATACCCTATCACAAAGAGATAGATCAATTAGATAAAAAATTAGCAAAGAAATAACAGAACTAAACCAAACATGTGAACAAAATGGACTTAGTAGACTTGTACAGAGTATTTCAACCAAGAGCATCAGAATACACATTCTTCTCAGCTGCACATGAGACATTCTCTAAAATGGACCATATGTTAACACATAGAACCTGCTTAAGGAAATGAAAAGGAGTTGAAATTATCTCATGTGTACTATCAGACCATAGTGCAATGAAATTGGAAATTAATGGTTAAGGAAATTGCAAGAACTCCATAAACACATGGAAATTAAACAGCACCCTCCTGAACAATCAGTGAGTCACAGATGAAATCAAAGAAGAAATTAAACACAATGTACAATCAAACAAAAATGTAGACAGAACTTACAGGCACCTGTGGAATGCAACAAAAGCAGTCCTCAGAGGGAAATTTATAGCAGTGAATTCCTACCTCAGGAAAACAGAACTAGCACAAATCAACAATCTTATGCTGCTCCTCAAGCTTCTAGAAAAAGAAGAACAAATCAAACCAAAACCCAGAAAAGGGATGAAATTATAAAGCTCAGGGCAGAAATCAATGCATTGGAGACTAAAAATACAATACAAAGAATTAATGAATCAAACAGTTGGTTCTTTGAAAAAATGAATAAAATTGATAAACCCCTTGCCAACCATATTAAAAAAGGAAAGAAAAAACTGAAATACATGCACTAAGAAATGAAAGAGATGAAATCACTACAGATCCTGTAGAAATTCAGAAGATCATCAGTACCTACTTTGAAAATCTTTACTCTCACAGAATGGAAAACACAGAGGAAATGGACAGATTTCTAGATACAGATGAACTACCAAAGCTGAAAGAAGCAGATATAAAAATCCTGAATAACCCTGTATCAGCAAGCGAAATTGAAAATGCAATAAAAGACTTGCCAATGAATAAAAGCCCAGGTCCTGATAGATTTACAGCTGAATTCTACAAGAAATTTAGAGAAGATTTAAAGCCAATACTTCTCAAACTGTTTAACAAAATTGAAAAGGAAGGAATTCTCCCCAACTCATTCCTGGAGGCAAGTATTATCCTGATACCAAAAACCAAAGACTCAACCAAGAAAGAGAACTATAGGACAATCTCCCTCATGAACATAGATGCAAACATTTTCAATAAAATACTAGCAAACAGAATGCAACAAATCATTAAGAAGATTATACACCATGACCAAGTGGGATTGATTCGAGGAATGCAGGGATGGTTCAGTATATGCAAATCAATTAATGTAATACACCACATCAGTAGAGCCAAAGACAAAAATCACATGATCATCTCGATGCAGAAAAAGCTTTCGATAGAGTCCAACACTTATTCATGGTAAAAACCTTACAGAAAATTGGCATGGATGGACTTTACCTCAATCTGGTAAAAGCCATCAGTGATAAATCAACAGCTAACATCATTCTAAATGGTCAAAAACTGAAAGCTTTCCCTTTAAAGTCAGGAACAAGACAAAGATTCCACTGTCAGCACTTCTATTCAACAAAGTTCTGGAACTATTAGCCAGAGCAATTAGACAGGAGAAAGAAATAAGAGGAATAAGGATTGGAAAAGAAGTGAAATTATCATTATTCAGTGATGACATGATGCTCTACATATATTTCATAACCAAATTCAATAGCATAGCTTGATACAATGTCAACACTCGAAAATCAACAGCATTCCTGTACACCAACAACAAGCAGACTGAGAGAGAAATCAGTGAAACAACACTTTTCATAATAGCATCTAAAAAAAATGAAATACTTAGTAATTAATCCAACAAAAGAAGGAAAAGATCTATACAGTGAAAATTACAATACTCTGAAAAAAAGAGATCAAAGAGGATTTCAGAAAATGGGAAGATATTCCTTGCTCATGGGTAGGAAGAACCAACATTGTGAAAATGGCCATACTACCAACATGTTGTACAGATTCAATGCAATTCCCATTAAACTACCATTAGCATACCTCACAGATCTAGAGAAAATATGCCTTAAATTCATCTGGAACCAGAAGAGACCCAGAATAGCAAAAGCAAACCTGGACAACAAGGACAAGTCAGGTGGAATCACAATCCCTGACCTGAAATTATACTACAAAGCTATTGTAATAAAATCAACCTGGTACTGGCTAAAAACAGACCTGAGGATCAATGGAACAGACTGGAAGATGCAGCCACAACCACAAACACATTCAGCCACCTAATGTTTGACAAAAGACCAAACAAGCTCACTGGAAGAAAGATAGCCTCTTTAATAAATGGTCCTGGAAAAATTGGCTTGCCTCTTGCCAAAGACTGAAAATAGACCCAAGTCTATCACTGTGCACCAAACTCAAGTCAAATGGATCACAGATCTCAATATTAAAACAGAAACACTAAATCTATTGGAAGATAAAGTAGGTAAAAGTCTTGAAGACATAGCAGTAGGCAGAGAGTTCATAGTCAAAGGATAGAAAACAATACTTCATAAGAGGAAAGAGAAAAGGAAGAAAGGGATAATTATGCATGTATATATGTATTTGCGGGATAGCTAACATAGTTGTACTACTGACTTCTGTCACTTTATTGTAAGGAACAATTAATGATTAGTTGTTTGATCAGTCTTGCATGTCTATATTTGTTTTCCTGAGTATACACTTTGAAGTTATCAATATGTAATATAACAACCATTGTTAATTCCCTGTCACCTTGTCTGTAATTCAATTTTGATTGTACTATTCTTGTACTACTTTGTAAGTGGCTGTCTGTTTGTTAATATGTTTTTGTTCTTTTATTTTTAAAATTTAGAAAAACACACACAAAAACAAAATTTAAAAAATTTCATGTTACAAGAACTGGGCAAAGAGCAGGGGTAGCTATTCTATTTGCAGACAATATGAACTTTTAAGGTAAGACTGATAAAAAGAGACAGAAAAGATCACTACATACTTATTAAGAGAAAGTTCTAAGAGAAAGATATATATATATAGATATATATATAACCAAATACAGGTGCACCCAACTGTAAAAAAAATATTAATGAACATGAAAAAAATCAAATAAGCACTAACACAATTGTAATGGGGGAACCATTAATATCCCACTGTCACAATTAAATAGACTTCACCTGTACTCCTAGCACTTGGGAGGCTGAGATAGAAGGATCACTGTGAGTTTGAGGCTAACCTATGTACCTCCTAGGCTAAATAGTGAGTTCAAGACCAGTGTGAACTACCTAGTGAGGCTCTATATCAAGCAACAAAAACAAATACATAAATCAACTAGACAAAAGTCAAGAAAGAAATAGCAGAATTGAACCAAACCAGTGAACAAATGGACTTAGTAGATGTCTAACTACTAAGTGTGCCACCCAACATCATCAGAATAAGCATTCTTCTCAGCAGCACATGAGACATCCTCAAAAACAGAACACATACTAGCTCACAGAACATGCTTAAGTAAATGCAAAGGAATTGAGATTATCCCATGCATATTACCTGACCATAGTACAATGAAATTGGAAATCAATGGCAAAAGAAACCACAAAACCCCATAAACACATAGAAATTGAATAATACCCTAATGAACAACAAATGGGTTACTGGTGAGATTAAAGAAGAAATTAAACAGTACCTACAATTAAATGATAATGCCAATACCAAATATCGGTCAATGAAATTGAAAATGTAACTAGAAACTTACCAACAAATAAAAGCCCAGGTGCTAACAGATTCACTGCTGAATTCTACAAGAAATTTAGAGAATACCTAATGCCATTACTCCTCAAAGTCTTCAGTGAAATTGAAAGGGAAGCAATACTCCTAAATTCATTTCTGGGAACAAGTATTACCTTGACACCAAAACCAGAGAAGGACCCAACCAAAAGAGATAACTACAGGCCAATCTCCCTAATGAATTTACACTCAAAAATCCTCAGTGAGATACTGACAAACAGAATGCAGCAAAGCATCAAGAAGATTATACACCATGATCAAGTTGGGATCCATCCCAGCATATGTAGATCAATAAATGTGATACACCATATTAACAAAACCAAAGGCAAAATCACATGATCTTCTCAATAGATGCAGAAAAAGCATTTGACAAAGTACAACACCCATTCATGATAAAATTCCTACAGAAAATTGGAATAGATGGTCTTTATCTCAACCTGATAAAAGCCATCTATGACAAACCAACAGCTAACAGGCTGAAAATTAAAACTAGACCCATTTCTATGACCATGCACTAAAATAAAGTAAAAATGGATCAATGATCTAAATGTTAAAACAAAAACACAAATCTACTGGAAGATATAATAGGTAGAACTTTTGAAGACAGGTGTAGGCAAAGACTTCATAAAAAAAAAACCAAGTGCATAGGAAATACTATAAAGAGTCAACAACCGGGTTCTCATCTTAGTAAAAAGCTTCTGCACAGTGAAAGAGATCACCAACAGCGTGAAGAGACAACATAGAGAGTGGGAAAAAGTGTTAGCCAGTTGTTCTGCAGACAAAGGACTAATTTCCAGAACATATAAAAAATTGGAAAAAAATCACACCCCCCCAATTTAAAGACCCAATTCAAAACTAGTCATCTGAGATGAATACACACTTCTCAGATAAAGAAGTAGAAAAGGCAAATAAATATGTGAAAAAATGTTCATCACTGGTCATTCAAGAGATGCAAATGAAATCAATCCTGAGATTCCATCTCACTCCAGAAAGAATATCTATTTTCAAGAAATCAACCAATGACAAATGCCAGTGGAGATGTGTTAAAAAAAGAATCCTTCTCCACAGTTGGTAAGAATGTAGACTGGTGCAACCACTATAGAAATCAGTGTGGAGATTCCTCAAAAGACTAGGACTAGAGGTCCCATTTGATCCCGCTATTCCTCTTCCTCATATCTTCCCAAAAGAATTAAAAGCATCATACCACAGCAATACATAATATATTGATGAAGATTAAGAGATAACAAGTTATTCATATATTTGATATTATATATCAATATATAATTGATATGTATTATATATCAATATACATATATTCACCCATGTTTATAGCAGCACCGTTTGTAATAGCTAAATCTTGGAAACAACCCACATGTTCATCTACTGATGAAGGTATAAAAAACGTGGTTTTTTATACGATGGAGTGCTACTCAGCCGTAAAGAAGAATAAAACTTGAGACAGCTAAATGAATGGACCTTGAGACCATAATCTTAAGTGAAATAAATCAGAAAAATGTGTAAATACTGCATTGTCTCTCATATGAGAAACTGAAAATGTAAATAAGAACCAAAATGTATAATAGATATTATGAACTAGGAAGAAATTGTTTAAAAGGAAAGGGGGACTCATGAGGGGGGCAGAGGAAAAGAAGGAAGGGAAAAGAATAAATGAGAAAAGAAGAATAAAGTGGAAACAAAGCTTTGTAAATGAGGGGAAGAGGGGTTGAAGGGAGCGGAGGGGAATGGGAAAAAAGGGGAATCAAGATATATAACGATGAATGTGATCATTATGTATGTCTAAATTGTACCAGTAAACTTAATATAAAAACTATTCCCGCTTGGTCATAGAATTCTATATTCTTAAGACTAGAGATTTTAGCAAATGTCTATTCCTTATTTAATAATAAAAGTGAATGTTGAAAATGTTTTTTTAAATTTATTACAGTAAAAGACACCCTGGCATTTATCCCCTCAAAAGACTCCCCATTTCTTCTCAATACACACATGCCATCATTCTTGCTACTTTCCGAAGCAGTTCTGGAAGTCCTCTTTCCCGAGTGTCTTCACCAGATGTAATGAAAACTACAGTGAACGCTCCTGCTGAGTGCCATAAAACAGAAAGGCAGGCTCATAAAAAAAACACGGTGCGTTCCTCTCCCACCTTATTTACCAGGTTCCTCTCCCACCTTATTTACCAGGTGTGGCCCTGTATGACCTCTGGCTCTTCCACAAAGTCGAAAGGACTGTGAATGGTAAACAATTTGAATAGATTTAGGACACTGAGGCAGCCACAATAGCACTAAAGAGAAAGAACTTCCCGAACTGCCTCAGAAAGTGACAAGAAGGATTGGATGAGTGTGTTCAGAGAGAGGAGCATTTTTGAGGGGAATTGATGGCAATACGCCTCTTAGAGTAATGACTTTTACAATTTAAGCATTTACTATACTTTGAATCATGCCTCCTATGCACAAGATGATATTGGAAAGTTGACTATGATATTGTTTTCCTTTGCAGAGATTAAATGCCCTGGCTGCATTAGTTAGAGGAAACCTTCCTAAATTACACAGAAACATCATAACCGCACTGATTACTATTGACGTGCACGCGAGAGATATAGTCACTGAACTTGTTCAGGACAAGGTAAAAGTTGCATTTAAGTACATCATGTGTTTCTTTCTGGCATCTGTGTATCTAACATGTGTGTCGTTTATATCACTTCTGTAGATAGACACAGTCGACTCCTTTGAGTGGCAGAGACAACTGCGCTATTACTGGCTCATAGACCTGGATAACTGTGTGGCTAGAATGGCGCTCTCTCAGTACACATATGGTTACGAATATTTGGGAGCATGTCCAAGATTGGTTATTACACCTCTCACGGTAAGCTACTGATCACTTAGGTTAGTACCATGATAAACCTCATCTAACATTAACTTGTAAAACGATTTGCTAAAGCAAAGATTATTTGCTTTAGCTGTGTGCGTGGATCTTTGAGGATCTGTCAACTGCTGTAAAATCTCCCTTAGAAAAATAGTGGTTCTTCTCCTATAGAAAGGAAAGGACTTACAAATTTGTCACTTAAGTCACTGTTATGGCTTGTGTTTAGATGTGCCTCCAAAGCCTCTGGTAGTCACAGGTGGGACCTTTTCAGAGGTGGCTGGATGTAGAGTGTGATGCTAGAACTGATTCATGGTGCAGTGCTAGGATCAAGGGCACTAGGGTCAAGCCTGAGTAGCCTGGGAATGATAAAAGGGGCAGAAGGACCCTGTTAAAGTCCCTTGTTTGCTCTTGCTGTCTCCTGCTTGCCATGAACTGATTGTCCTCTGCAATTCCCTCTGCCATGCCCCCGTGCCTTGGAACCAAACAATTATGAACTGAAACCTCTGCAAACTGTCAGCTAAATAACCTTTTCCCTTTTAACTTTGGGTGTCAGGTATCTTGTCTCAGCAGTGAGAGAAAAGTAACTAAGACAGTCACTTTTCTTTAATCGTGAAAATTTATCAATTTCTTCAGGACCGCTGCTATCTTTGCCTCATGGGAGCTTTGCAGCTTGACCTGGGGGGTGCACCAGCTGGTCCTGCCGGCACCGGGAAGACAGAGACCACCAAAGACCTGGCAAAAGCCCTTGCCATCCAGTGCGTGGTCTTCAACTGTTCCGATGGTTTGGACTACAAGGTAAAGCTCCTGCATCTGAATAGTAACATTAAATGTTTCATGTGGCTTTCTCTGCAATGTGACACAGCAAACAAGACAAGAAGAGCTGGTGATGAACAAGGGAAGAAAGAGGGGCGAGGAACGGTTCAAGTGAAATAAATGCACAAGGGGAGAAGAGTCAAATCACAGAGGAGTGCGTAGTCCAGCTGAGAATCAAGGCCAGGAAGGGTTTGTGGAGTGATGGAATCACTTAAAAATCTATGCATGTCAGTAAGTGGAAAAGGATTAACATGAGCTATTAGACACAACAGCAGAGAAATTTAGGAAGAAAAAGTAAATTTATAAAACAAGAAAATGAGCAATGCAGAGACTTGTGTGCCTAGTATGAAATGTGTAGGATTCTGCAAGGATTTTTTTCAGTAATGTGGTTCTCAAGCTTTTGGGTCATGGAACATTTTACATTCTTAACAATTATTGAAATAGGTTATCTCTGTTGATATTGACCAGTCTGAGATTTTTCTGCTTGTGTCTGTTATATTTATTTATTTTAAAACAATAATAATTCCAAACTAGAAAATTCAGTAATACTGTTTTTATACTTTTGATAATCTCTGATATTTGGTATAATAAAATAGAGTCAGATTCTCATATTTGTTTCTATATTTAGTCTGTCGCAGTGTGTCATTTTAATTGAAATATTTGAGGAAAATCTAGCCATTCATAGATATGAAATCTAAAAAAAGACAAATATTTTAATAAGCTTTTCAGGTAATTGAATAAAAAGGCAGGTCACAAATTAGTACAGTGAGAGGTCAGCTATGGGGGCTTCTCCACAGAGGGTAAGCAAGTTTTTGAACCTCTGGGAAGTTGAGTCCAGGTCAGTTGACTTTTGAACCTGAACTGGATGATATTCCCCACTGTTTTTTTCCACAGGCAGAAGAGGTGTATTTCAGCAGGCTATGGGGTCAAAGAACTCAATCGCTGTGGGAACATAGTTGATGGCCAGGCCCAGAGGCAAGATTTGGCTCACACGCCTGGGAGGAGAGTTTTTAGAGTTTCAGGATTGTGGTTATATGTCTCAGAGCGATGCAGGCATCATCCTTCTCTCAAGGAACAGTCAGAGTTAAGACCAACTTTCAAAGTGGAGGGTTAAATGAGAGGGAGGCTGACTGGATGGGTGATAGTCACTTTTAACTTCGAGAGGAGGTGTCTTCCCAGAAGTGGTATGGGGACTGGTTTAATTCTTGTTTGGTGAAATGTTCTCCCAGGCTACAAGTTTGTGCCTGGCAGAAGTGAGAGGCAAGAACCCCAGCTGCCCTGGTGATGGTAATGTTTTCTGACAAAGGGGACTTTTGAGTAACTACTGACAGTTCTGTTTCACTGTCTAACAGAAAAGTCATAGGTTGGTCCCCGGTACAGATGTGGATGGTGGGCTCCTGATAACCCAGCTGAAGAAGGGAACCCAGTCTGGCCTAGTCTGAGCCCATTAGACTGAGGAAAGGGTGGTCTTCTGTTCCAGGTTGAAGCTTATGAGAGGTCTTAACTTTTAGACTGAAACGACATTTATTTTTCTAGTGTTCATAGCTCATAATTTGCATATTGGTCTTTGGCCAGAGGGTATGGCTGTCCAAAAGACTGGATTTTCTTGTGAATATCAGGTGCTTTTTGTGCAATGAAGGCTGTATCTACCATTTGTAGATTTTCTGGGGCCTCAGGATCAAAGGGGTATAGACCCTGTAGACTTTACAGCATTTCTCATAAAAGTCTGAAGGGCTTTTATTAGGCTTCTGGGTAATAGTAGTAACATTTGACATGTTGATGAGCTTTTCCCCCCTCCTTGATGCCTTTGAGAAGCACTCAACTGGGTTGCTTTTCTTCTTTGCTGGATTTTGTACTCCTTGGTGGGGCAACCTATGGGAAAGGCCATGGCAACCCATTAGTCCAGGCTGACAGTTCATGGAAGGACCTCTCTCATTCATAAGTTGTTTTTGCAGTCAAAATACAGCAGCATTTCTGTGTTAAACAAAGTCAAAAGGAATTGACAGTCATCTCTGGTGGGCATTAGATGGCCCCATCTGATCAAGATAGGCTTGTAAGGGTTGCTGTGAAGCAGAAGGCTCTGGTAGGAGCAGGTGGCTCTGTGTCTGAACACAGGCAATGACTGACTGAACTGAAACTGGTTCAGTTGGCTGGAAGTAGACAAGTCAGGAGCAGAAGTGAAACTGTAGGTGCTGGCAGCAACTGTGACAGATGACAAGGGGTGATTCATCTGCCAAGGCAGAATTCTCAGGAAGAAGGGATCTTTTTTTTTTCTCCAGACGCAAGGAATAGCAATTTCATTTGAACTCTATAATCATCAGAAAAACCCTGAACCATGGGTTTACACTGACTAGAACCCATTGCTGACTCCCTACCTGTGGTGTGCCCTTAAAGAATGGCACAACAGACAGGTGGGTGCCCCTTAAAGAGAGAGACCATTCAGATGCCTGTTTGACTGCTTGCCTCTCAGCAACATTGGGACTATCTGGACTATGGAGAACCATTGGTAGGTCCTGCATTTTGTCCTTTTCTAGATGCTTCCATAGAACCACAGGTTAGATCTCAATCAAGCACCATAGTTTAGAATGGGATTGTTGCAGCAAAAATCAGAAATCGGGTCAAACTTTGCAGGGGATCCAAAAACTCATTCAGAACAAATGGAGTTTTAATTAATTTTAATTTAGAATCAATTTGGACCGGTCATTGCCCCCCATTCCCGACCAGAGAATGTGGCCCTTAACTGCATTGTTCTCACCTTATATACATTTTTTGGTTTCTGTGGTAGTAGATTGGAATGTCTAGGCCTGGCCATAGTTGTTTACCTTGCACCATGTGCCCAGGTCAGGCTCTGGCCATAATGATATATATACTTTAACAATTCAGGCAAGGAGAAGAATTCCAGGACAAAGTCAGAACTGCAAAGTTAACTCTTTACAACCCCTCCAGGATGTTTCTCAAGACATATTTTGAGGCTTGTCTATCTTAAAATGTTGTGCTAAAAGTCACCGCCCATTACAGAATCCCTCCTCCTCACCGTGGAGCACAGAGAGAACCGTCTATTGCTTTTGCTGTCCATTATAAATACACAATCACTCAATAGGCAGTCAAAGGTTAAAACATTCCCTCACCCAAACCACAGGGAAGCCTAACTAATGAAAGGTGATCAGCCTTTCCTTCTGCTCAAACTGAGCAGGCACAGATGGAAACTGGTGCCCTCAGGGGTCCTTTCAGAATCAGAGAGGCAGGCAGGCAGGCAGACTGTATCCTCCTCCCTTTTGGATCCAATGTGAGCCACTCGAATGGTGAGCTAGGAATCCTCCAGACCTCCAAGGAGACTTGAAAAATCTCAAAGGTCCTGTAAGGCCCTGAAGAGGTTCTTCTCCATCCATGGGGGCCACAGCCAGTGACCAAGAGGTCAGGATAGTCAGTTTTCCTTAGTCAATGCACCAGATGCAGCAGCAGACAGAAACACCAAAACATCACCCAGTATTTGGAGGCAGATTTATTTACACTGATGGGCACTGACTTCAAAAAATACCAGGC
This sequence comes from Dinomys branickii, assembly GCA_004027595.1. NCBI lineage: Eukaryota > Metazoa > Chordata > Mammalia > Rodentia > Dinomyidae > Dinomys > Dinomys branickii. The sequence goes on from PVLD010005191.1 coordinate 72,962, forward strand.
CCTGATCTCTGGTAGTTTAGGGCTTATATGGAGTTTGTAAGCGGAAAATACAGAAGGTGAATATTTGGTGGTTGTTGATTGGTTCTTCTAGTATGTATCACAGTGACCAGCCATGCATCACAGTGACCAGCCATTTCTGAGAAACAGAAGTAACAGGAACTGTATGTAGCAGCAACTGAAGTAAACTGGAGGTTACCTGGGAAACTAACAGAAATTGAACTATACTGGCTGAGCGGGGGCATTTTCTGCCACACTTTAACTGATCAGACCTCTCAAAAGAAACTTTTGGACTTGCAGGTGTCCTTGTTTGTTTTCTGGTAGTTGTTCTTAAAATTAAAAAAAAAATGTATATATACACACACACTTTGGACACTATCTGTCAACTCATTAAAGTTTTTATTAGACACAGCCTTCCAACTTTCTATTCTAACTTCAGTCTCATCATGTTGAGACTTGTTGAATTTATACATTATTCCATAATTATAATTATGTCCTCTTTACTGCAGCTTGGACCTGAGTGTAAAAATATAAACCCTTTATACAATACTTGTAGAGATTGCTCATAGCTGTTTAATGGAATATTATCCCGTTGAAAAGAATCAACACATCATGAACATCCTACCATTCAAACCAAAGCATTCCCAGCATCAGGGTTAATAGGTGTTTTAAAATTCTTTTTCTACCTTTTTTTCTTCTTCAAGAAAAATATTTTTGTAACTTTAATATGCATATGTCATCTTTTATTAAAATATATATTCTGATCTGTAGACCTCAGATGGGGCCTAAAAAATGTTAGATTCTCACATATCCTAACAGGTAATAATGGATTTATGATGAAATAACATGATGTCTGAACTTTCCTTTAAAATATTCCAACAGTAATCCCAGCACTTGGGAGGCTGAGGCAAGAAGATTGCCATGAGTTCAAGGTCAGCCTAGGCTACGTAGTGAGTTCAAAGCCAGCCTGAACTACACAGAAGTTCCTGTTCTAAAAATTAAAAATACTCCAACAAGAAAATGTTGAAGAGTATTTTAAAAACAGCAGAATGTTGGTCATTGTTAAGCTGAATAACATATATCTTCTTTTACCTCTTAGAAATTTTCCAAAAGAAGTTTTTAAAAGTAGGAAACATCATAAAATAAGGTGGTAGAAATAATTCCAAAAATTATTTCTAATGATCAATCAATTGCTAAACAATTACTCTATGAAACACAAACAACCACCATCATCAACAACAAAACAGTCCCTGATTGGCTATTGTTATTGGTTATCAGACTCTGCCTTTCTAGTTGAGCACAAGCAACTTCACAGACCAGAAGCATGAGAACAGACCACTCCATGTCCACTATGTAGCAAGACAGAAACGATACCATAATCATGTCTAAGAAAGGATGCAAATAAGAATTTCATCCAAACCATATACATGACTGAACACCACCTCTCTCAGCTAACCCAAGGAACTGCTGCACCTTTGAGACAGCTCTAGGCAAGCTGTCCTGCAGCATCCCAGATAAATACTACTGTGATATGCATCATAGAACTTCCTCTGCTTTCTACCAGCACCTAATTTATAGAATGTTGTGGGTTTATCTATGTCCTCCACCTAATACTTATAAATATTGCCTGATTTGCGGGTAGAATATCTGCAGATGGGATCTAGTTAAGAGCATGATGGAATGGGATGGACCCTAGTCTACTGATTGGTGTCATTATAAGAAGATCAAAGTATGGATGCAGAAACACAGGAAGAAGGCTATGAAGGTAGCCAAGAGGCAGAGAATAGAGTAACACAGTGGAAGGAAGCCAAGGAACGTCAAAGATTGGCTTCAAGTACTGGAATCTAGAGGCTGGAAGAATCCCCGCCCCCATGAGCTTTGGAGTGGGCATGGCTTTGCCAACACCCTGACTACAAAATTTTAGTCTTCAGAATTGAAGGAGAATACATTTCTGTAGCTTTAAACTACCAATTTGTTACAGAAGTCCTAGAAAACTAACACAGTGCAAAACTCTTTTTTTCATTGAACCTTCCCCAAAATGTCCTTTACTGAGACTCCCCCATGGCTCCTAGGGCTCCACATAGTGGGTGATCTTCCTTATAAGAACAAGTAATAAACCCAACTGTGTTTAACTGTACCTATATTCCTGGCTATCTTTAGCATGTACACGTTGACCTCTCCTTCATGATTTTGGAAAGTGCAGTATTAGAAACACCTGACTTAAAAGTATTAAAAGTAATAAAAGTATTTGTTACCCAGTCAGTGACTGAAAGCATTCCTTTGTTTGGGATCAATATTTGGAATTGCTCCTTCGTTTGGCAGACTGAAGGTTTTCGTATCCTACAGAGTGTACCATGGTACAATTTCATTTGCACAACAGCAGGGCTGCTATTAGCTTGTACTTGCATCCTTTTGTGCATGTGGCACAGTTTTGTGAACACAGCCATGTGTAAGCTGAATTTCAAACCTACTTCTCTCCTCAGCCAGACACAGGCTGCCCAACCAGGAGTGGAAGAAAGAGAGATTTATTTGTGATGGGCAGATGGAAATGCAGAGCCAGCATGACCACAGGCATAGCCTTGAGGAGATAAATTTTAGTAAAGAGTCTATATCAAAAATTAAGATCTAGAATTTTCTTTTTTACTTAAAGTTGCCCATCCACAAATATTCCTTGGGAAGTCTTCATTTACCCCAGGGGGTTGCATGCCCAAGCATAAAGACCGTTGCTATAAACATGGAAGGGTTCCTTCCCCAGCACTGTGGTCAGGAATGCCAGTATAGTCATACTTATTCTGTAGTTCAGTGTCTTGGTTACTTTTCTTTCGTGGCTGAGACAAAATATCCAACACCCAAAATGAAGGAAGGAAAGGTTTATTTAGCTTACAATTTGTGGAGGTTTCAGTCCTTACTTGGCTGGTTCTGAGGCAGAGTGGCACATGGCAGAGGGCGAATGTTCAGGTCAGCAGAGCACAGCAAAAACCGCAAAAGCAAAAAGCAGGAATGGCTGCAAGCAGCCTCTTTTTCTCTCTTGCATTGTAAACAGCCTCCTCCCCCCTAGGGGGCGGGTAGCTATCACACAAGGTCCATGCCCTTCTCTTTCACAGGCTCAGGATGTGTACAAAGTAAGCACCCTGGCTTCCTGCTGAGTCACTCAGCCAAACCACTAGACTCCCCAAGTTGACACAATGTATCCACCATAACATTCCACCCCTTGTCAACTTGGCAACCAGACACATCTCTCAAACCAGTTTCCGGATACAAAGCGATTATATCACGTTAGAACCATAACATTCAGTATGGTCACTTGACTTTTCTTTACTTGGCTCTGGTATCATTCGTTTCCAAGAACTGTTCCTTATCTCTGGCAAATTCCTTTCTTTACAATATCTTGTTTAATTGTAGGAATGCAATTTCTTCTCAAATCTCTGAGTTCATTTGAATTTTTAAAAATTCTCTCATTTCCTAAATGGTCTCTATTTTCTCCACAGTTGCCTGCGTAGTTTGTTCTTCTTTCTTTCTTTTTCCTAATATTGATTTTTCCCAAGTACCTGGTGATCTTTACTTCTTGGTTCACACGTTCGTGTAGAGGACAAAGCTGATGAGTGCAGACATTTTGGTCCAAGTGTCCCTCCCTAAGTGAAAGAACCATTGTGAGCTCTGTAGTGTGGACAGCGGCTTCCACAGAGTGTCTGTGGACATGGAACAACCAGGAAACCGCTACTAAATGTCAAGTAAGGATTTCCCTCCAAATTGGTGCATTTCCACGGCTTTCACCCCTGCATGGAGCTCTCTTTTTTCAATTTTTGAATCTTGGTGACTGAAGTGGAGGTCTAGAATTGTCTTTCTTTTTTGGTGTCTGGCTTCCTTACCTCCAAAGCTTATGTCTTTTCCCACTGTCTCCCGTACCTGCCCAAAGCAGTCTTCCCCTTTCTCCACAACAAGGTCCTTGGTTTTCAACCTAGTGGGACAAAGTCAGTGCTGAAATCTCAAGAGTCTTGTTTACTCTTCTTGGGTAGTGAAAGGACGGGGGAAAGACACTCACAAACATAGTCTTCCCAAGGGCTTAGCTTTGCTTATTTCCCAAGGGCCACCCGAGAACCTAAGTCTGCCTTCCTTGCATGTATTGCTGTTGGGTGTGGAGCTCCTTCGGGCCCAAATGAAGGGCATTACTGCCTCCTCTCTGCTTCGGGGCTGCAATTTGCCCTTCCCGACTTGTTTCTGTGTACTTTCCATCTTCCAGCATTTTTTTCCAAAACTCTACCTGTTGGTGGTTTCCCTTTCCATTTTGTTTTTATCAAACAGGCACAGGTGTAAGTGCAGACGTGGAAATGGAGACACACACACACACACACACACACACACACACACACACACAGCTCTCTGTCCGTCTGTGATCTCTGGGAGTTGGAAAAAGTAACAGTAGTAGTATAGGGTCAACTGAGCTTCTTGAGAAAAAAATTAGTTCTGTTTTGAAAGACACATATAGAGTATAATGCCATATTTACATAAATGCTCAACCAAAAACTGAACTCTCCAGAAACACTGTATGCACTATATGGCCATAAGTACATATTCATTTCTCCCTGCCATTAAGATTCTACTATAGATCAAATTAAGGATGACTACCTTAACATCTGCAGAAAGGCCTTCTGCTCAGAAGTTCTGTATGCTATCTACCATGTAGAGAACCTTCTAAAGACAATCAAGCTTTTAGTGAAATTTCTCTAGGTTTATAAAACTCCTTAAGTTTGTCTTTGCACGTTAGATTCTTTGAGAATGTATCAAGTGTTTGCAGAGGTCAGTGGAGGTTATGAAGAAATTTGGTTAGAGTATCACTTTCTTTAAGGACAAAGTTAGATTCAAATCATTTAAAGAGAAGCAAAAATATTGCCTTTCGTAAAAGGTGCTCATTTCTGACATATGCTCACCATAATTACATTAGGAATAATAGTCATATAATACCATTGTGCATTTGCAGATACTCCCTCTTTTCTCTTTAATATTTAAGCTCCAAATCTAACTTTTGAAGATATCAAAGTCTGCAGTGCAAAGCTGAATGGTTTCATTTCAATTTCAGATGATGGGGCGCTTCTTCAGTGGCTTGGCACAGTCCGGGGCCTGGTGCTGCTTTGATGAATTTAACCGAATTGACATTGAAGTGTTGTCAGTCATCGCACAGCAGCTCATTACCATTCGGAATGCCAAAGCTGCAAAGGTAAGGTGCTGGCAGCCACCCAGGCAGCTTTCTCCCATGTCACACTCTAGGAAGACAGTGCTAACTTTAACCTGTCTAGTGCATTTTTTCAGTATTATCTATCACTGCTACAGCAATAGGACTTCACTAGGTGAACTAATTCCTCATCAAAGCAACAGGAGAAACAATGTGCTGGGATCTGGGATTGCAGACTCTGTGAGACTCGGTGTCTGCCCTCGTGCAACTCTGATTTTCTTCTCACCTCCCACACACACACACACACACACACACACACACACACACACACCTTTCCCTCTTCCTTCCACTTTCTGTTTTCCTTCTCACGTTATCTCTTTTCTGCTGTGTTTCTCTAATGCTGCCTCTTCTGGCTTCCACCACCTTTCTTATGGCCTCTGGGAACTCAAGAGCATCCTACCTCTCCAGAACTCCCCAAATGGAAAATCCGAGGAGAGTAGGGTCAGATGAAGGCAGTGAAGTGGTCCTGTTATTTACCACTTGTTTCATGAGCATGCTGCTGGAAAGCAGCTTGTTTTAAGATGGTTATGGCAGTGAGGGACGGGACCAACTACTCTATGCTAAACTTCTGAGATTTGGCCATCAAAGGGCAACACTGAAGTTCAGCCTCTACCAGTAAGAGCAGCCTCATCCCCAAGCCCCTCAAAGGTCCCTCACTCACACTTTGGCTGATTCACTCTGGCTCACTGGGGACCTCTGGACTCAGCAGCATCTTGGGAACAGGAACTAATCCCATTGAAAGGTGCCCTGATAAAGAGTTTTGAAGCATTTTGATTGCCACTTCCACAAAGAAACAAATTATAGAACAAATAAAAAGCAAGAATTGGACTCTAACAAGCTTCTAAGTGGTAATTTCTATATAATTATTTCGTCTTTACATCAAACCTTTGTGAAGTCTATGGCACTTTAACAAGATTATAAGTAAAAACGATTCAAAGACATTAAATATTTCAATAGACACCATAAAACCAAGATACTCATCTAAATCCATGTGCCCCTAAAGTATATCACCTTTAGCAGTATCACTACTGCTTCTGCTATATTCTGGGAAGGTCTACATGAAAGGCAAGGACCTCCAGATGTAACCTGTAAGTCACTGTCATCTCGCTGTGCAATTAGCTGGAAACAAAGTAGAGATCGAGGGGGCAGAAGCACAGAGAACAGAGGCGGGAGTGCAGCATTGCTGACTGGAGGGCAGCCATGTGAGGGGAAAGGAAAGTGGGAGAACTATGAGATTAACTAACTTGTCCTCAAGTTGCCATGGGTCAGGGAGCTAGGTGGATGGGATGTTATCCCCTGGAATAGGCAAAGTACCCACCTCCTCCGGGCGGTGACACATGGCCCCAACTCCACTCTGGTTTTCCACAGTATTCCTCATGTCTATCATGGCACCGCCATGGCCCAAGTGGAAACCTTGAATTCATCCCCGATGTGTCCTATTGCTATCAACCAGAATCTAAGCCATCCCCAGATTGTATCTGCTGGGTTCCCCTCACCCCAACTTAACACCTCTCACATTGCATCATCTTCCCAATGACCATTCCTAACTGGTCTCCCTGTCCATAGTTTGCCCAACTTCTCCACAACCATCTCTGATCCCATTACTTCTCTTAAAAGTCTCTTCTTTGCCAAGTATGGGACAAATGCTAAATTCCTTAGCTTAGCATCCAAGACTCTTGGGGCTCAGGCCCATGGCCTAGGTAAACTTTGCCTCTAGAATTGTGTTACCCTTTATGAAGTAAATTGCTGGCCATTCCCTGAACATGCAGTGCTCTTTCTTATACCTGCTTCTTTTGCCTGGGAAGGCTGCCCCTGCTTATCTAGATTAAAAGCCCCTCTTCCTTCTTCATGTCTCAAGCACACTGACTGCACACATATCCACTGTAGCATCTGTTGCACAGAAAAGTCACCATTTACAGGCCCAACTGCACATAGCAAGCCTGAGAGCCTCTCCAGGGTCAAGAGTGAAACTCCTTCAGTTCTGCACCTCTAGAGCTAACCCAGGGCCTCACTTATAACAGGGGCTCACCAAGCATTTACTGTTGAATAAAGGGAAGAGGTGGCACCAAATGTGGTAAGAATGGGCCTCAACCATCTGAAGACAAAAAATGCGTTGGAATTTCTTGAGGAATAGAAGGAAGTTGGAGTGGAGGAGTTTCCAACGCCATTAGTCTAAGTTGAATTTGGTCCCAGCAAAAGATATTGAGACTAGATTTCAAGACTGGCCAGGAAAGGCGACATAGGTAGGAGCAAGGCAGGGGCAGGAAGGCAGAGAGCAATAAACACAGAGCGCAGAAGGGATGAGAAGTATCCAGAACAGAATCAGAGAGAAAGGCTTCCTGTTGTTCCTCTGCAGGACTCGGTAGTCCTTGTTTGAGTACTCCTTTATGAGGGTCTTGGATTTAAGTAGTAATTGAGTTAAAGAATTTACAAACATCCAGAGACATTTTAATTTGTACTTTCTCTTTAAACAGCTCTCTAGATTCATGTTTGAAGGGCGGGAAATAAAACTGGTTATGACTTGTGCAGCCTTCATCACAATGAATCCTGGCTATGCAGGCAGAACCGAGTTGCCAGATAATTTGAAAGCTCTGTTTAGACCTTTTGCAATGATGGTTCCCAATTATGCTTTGATTGCAGAGGTAAGCTCCATGTTATTAAGAAGCAAATTTTGAAGCACAGTTTCTTTTACTTACCATTCTACTCTGTCAAAGTAGAAAATTTCCTTTAAGATTGCACCTTAGTAAAAAACATTACTGGGCTTTTTTACTTTGTTTTTTATTTTTATTGGTACATATTTGCCGTACATAATGATTTCATTCATCATAGGGAATAGCTACATGTACATAACGCTACTTAATTTTTTTTCATCCTTTTCCTCCCTTCTCTCTGCTCTCCCTCTATATCTTGATCCTCCTCCTTTTTGCAAAAAAAGAGAAAGCTATCTCCTTGTTTCTATTACCTCTTTTATTTTGCTCTTTATTTATAATTGGGGATTCTCTCATAAGAGGAATCACGCAATAGTTAAGCTTTCGTATCTGATTTATTTCACTTAACAGTATGGTCTCAAGGTGCGTCCACTTTCTTACAAATGACTCAAATGTATCCCTCTTTTTGCTTGCTCAGTACACCACTCTGGGTAAACACCGTATTTTCTTTATCCATTTATCTGTTCATGAGCATAGTGACTGCTTTCAAGATTTAGCCATTATGAACTCTGCTGCTGAAACACGGGTATGCAGGTATCCCTATAATTTAGTGTATTTAGCTCTTTCTGGAAGGTACCTAGAAGAAGAATAGCTGAATCAAAGGAGTTTCTATTTTTATTTTGTGAGCAGCCTCCATACTGGTTTCCACAGCAGTCGTCCTGGATTAGTTTCCCCACGAACGTGGAACAGGATTCCTTGGTCCCCACAGCCTTGCCGGCACTGGGTAATGTTTGGCTGCTTGTCCATAGTCATTCTTTCCAGAGTAAGATGCGATCTGTTTTTTTTCATTGGCATTTCTCTAATGGTCAGAAACGTTAACACTTTTTCATGCATTTATTGGCCATTTGTGCTTCTTCTTCTGAGAAACGGTCTATACATTTCAGTTGCCCATATTTGATTGGGGCTTTTATTTGGGGAGATATCATACTGTATTTTTTAGTTTACATATTATAGATACTTCTGTCTGGGGTACAGTTGGCAAATTTTTCCTATTCTCTAGATTGTCTTTTCACTCTGTTTCTTCATGGGGCATAAGATTTTAATTTGATTTAATCCCATTTGTGGATCCATTATTTTGTTTCTTATGCCATGAGGGTTCTGTTCAGAAGTCCCTGCCTATGCCAGTGTCTTCAAGAGTTCCCTTTTCTTAGTATATGTTTGCAATACAGGAAGTTTACTTTCCTCTTGAGGAGTAAGTGCAGGTACACACCACACCTTGTTCTTTTTTTGAATCCTCTTCCCACCCACCTCCTTCTGTCATTCTTTCAACCCCTTTCTCCTTTTGTTATTATTCTTAGCTCATGTTTATGACGTGTGACGTTTGCGTGCGTCATTTCTCCCCTCCCCTCCTTTTCTTCCCTGTCCATCTCCTGAACTCCTTCCCATGTGCAGCAGGTCCGTCCCCTTGTTTCCTTCTGCCCACTCTTTATTTTGCTCTTTGTTTGGACTTCACCTTACTCAAATAAGAGATAGTGTGTGTGTGTGTGTGTGTGTGTGTGTGTGTGTCTGACTTATTTCACTCAGCATTATATTTTGCAGGTACATCCATTAGGTATAGACACAGTTGCTATCATAGAGCATGTTTCACTTTGCATGTCTGGTTTTACTTTTTAGTGCTGTTACCATAATGATCAGGATGGTATCTAGAAAATAGTAGACCTCTAAAATTGGAATGAATCTGTGAGTTTAACTGATCATCGGGCTTTATCAGTTCATCTCTAGGAATTAAAATGTCAGGATTAGTTCTTTAAAAACTGTGTTATTCTTACTAATCTTTCAAATAATTTTTATTAAAGTCAAGGGGTGTCATCCGAAACTCTACTGCTCACTGTGATGGAGGGAGGGACTGGTCTGTAAGTCTGTAACAGCTTAGTAAGAAAACAGTAATTGTTAATATTCTTAATATGTTATTGTGCTTGTTCTTTCTGTCAAGAACATCTATGAAGATATTTTTCTATATATAACCTAGTTTTTGATCCTTTATACTAAGAATCAATGTTTATAAATTTTACATTACTTTTGTCTTTTTTGAGACAAGGTCTCACTATGCAGTTCAGGCTGGCCTTGACTCACTTTGTAGCCCAGGCTTGTTTCAAACTTGCAATGTCCTCCTGCCTCAGCTTCCTGAGTTCTGGGGTTATAGGTGTGTGCCACCACGCCTGGCTTTACGTGTATTTTTAAGCCAATACTTACTGACGTTTAATTTATATACAGTAAAGTACACAGCTTTAAAGGTATCCAGCTCAGTGAACTCTTCTACATGTTTTCATCTGTTTGACCACCAAGGACTCCTAGGGAGCTGGGGGGAGGAAGCAGGGGGCACTCAGTGATACTGTCCACCATGGTGGCTTCCTTGTCAGATTGGAGAAGCCCAGTTCTTGCTTTTGTACTCAGGAACTGCACCACCTTCCAACCTCCGTGTGAACATTTTCAAAATTAGTTTCTGCCACCCCTTAAACCAAATGCACCAAGGAGACACCTTCATCTATAGAGAAAGCAGGATCAGTGCCCAGGGATGTGTATGTAATATCTGACTTGCTATCTTCCTGTAGTACAGAAAGGTTTATTCCCTTCAAATACAGAGGTATTCCTTTATTAAATGAGATAACAACATGGGACGGTATAATGCCTAGAGTAGGTTTTGTACACGTTGGCATCACGCTAATGTGTTGACATCAATACAGTGTAGAAACATTGCATTACATTTTCTATTCTAGGTAATCCTCTATTCTGAAGGATTTGAATCCAGTAAAGTATTAGCAAGGAAAATGACTCAGATGTATAAGCTTTGCAGTGAACAGCTGTCTCAGCAGGATCACTATGACTTTGGCATGAGAGCTGTGAAGTCTGTGCTGGTCATGGCTGGGTAAGAAGCTGAGGTGGTCAGGAGTGAAATTCCAAGCCACATAATCAAATGCGTAAGTGGGTAGCTCACAGCAAGCTCTTGGAGCAAAACTTGGTTCCTAGTAAGTAATTAACTCATGCCATCTGTTGCTGTTGTTAGCAATCTTCCCTTGACACTCCCTTGACTCAGAGACAGATCGTCAATGTGAGTCCCAACATGGTGCCCCTCGGAATGAACCTGAACCCAACTAGCCTTCAAGTAACATTCACTTCCCCTGAACTCCTCACACCCACTGGGCTTTGTTGTACAGAAGCCTGTGCTACCATCAGACAGGACTGGACTCTAAAAGCACATGGTCTGATGTACATCTGCAATAGCACAAGTCATACATGTTGCCTTAAAAAGCATCAAGGATGACAAGAGATTTCATCATTCCATTTTCAATTTGGGCTTATGTTGTAGACTCCATCTCTGCTTTTACAATGCACTTGAAGATTCAGCTGTTCTCTGGTTTCTAGCAAAGCAAGAACCTTTCTGCTTGGGCCCCAACTTATCTCTCTAAAACTACCTGAAACTACTTACTCTGTCTGGAATCTGACTTGCCCAGAGTCTCCCAAGGGCATCAATTCTCCTAGTTCTTCCTCTCAGGCTTGGCACAGCCAGGGTCCCTGGCTCCTGTGCTTTGCACAAATCCCATTATATTTC
>PVLD010005191.1:84546-115398 GCA_004027595.1 Dinomys branickii
GGGGCGGGGGCGGGGTCGTGAAGGGTAATTAAGAGTGAGCAAAGAGCAAGGTGGGGCAGAGAAAGGGAAGGAAAGTGACAGGGCTGTGTCACCATAATGCATTCAGAGGACTTTAACCTCAGGATGAATAAAGACTGGGCGGAGAGGACAAGGCACCTGAGAAGACGTCCTATCCTTCTCCTCAAGACTCTTGCCAGGGCAGGGCTTGTCCCTGGGTTGTGATAGAGATGGGTGCTGAGCACTCAGGGGGAAATCATCCTCTCCCTCTGGCTAGAATCTTGGACTGAAGGAAGGGGGCTCTACAGTTTCACACAAGCAGAATCCCCGATCTGCAGTTCCGGAAATCATTTTCAACCTTATGTCTCATGACATCTTCAACATTCTCTTGAATTTAGCTCTTTGAAAAGAGAGAACCCAGACCTAAGTGAAGACGTGGTACTGATAAGAGCTTTACGAGACTCCAACTTGCCCAAATTTCTAACAGACGATGCTCTTCTCTTCAGGTAAGTTTCTATGTTACAGAGTAAAGCGCAGCTACCATGCAGATGAAAAGGGTGATCTCCAGTTACTGTCCTCTCTACAGGCTAACATCATTTTTCTGGAAATATTTATGATAATTTAAGACACATTGGTTGAAAATAAAGACTCCAAACTTCCAACATTCCTCTGTCACTTTTTTTTTTTCAAACTATGGATGGATCACCAGGTTGTGTGTTCTACAAATTAACATTTGGTTACAAGCCTCTATTCTAAGAGAAATTTCTAGCTTGAAAACAATTAGGGCTGGTGCTGATAAATGTGTGATCACTTTAATCCATTTCTTCTTTCATTAATTTATTTTTTTCAAAGTACCTGTGTACATAGTTTTAAAAAGAAAATAATTGCGTTAATGAGTCCTATGGAAACCAATAATTCCTTGCCCTTCGCCAGCTCCCACTTCCCAAAGATGACCCGTCCCAGCTCAGTCCACTTTATACTTCTTACTACCTGTTCCTGGATGTTCAGCTTTAGACACTAAATTAATGAAAGGAAATGGGGATGTACACTGCTTTTACCTTGCCTACTTTATCATGCATCTTTTTGTATAGTTCTATGGCGATACCATTTAAGCTGAATAGCCAGGGCGTCCAGAACTTACTGTGGCTTTATAAATATTACCCACTGCTATACTGTTTTTCTTTTTCATTAATTTATCTTCTTTATTTGTTTTCCATGCAGTTGTTTATCGTCTTGGTTTTTTTGAAATACTTATTTTTGAAATATATATATTTTTTTATATTTTATCAAAGACCAGGTTAAAAAACCTTAAGTTATTGCAGACTGATCAGGCCCACAATCTCCCACATAAGTGGAAGGACAAAGGCTTAAATAAATGAGACAATGGAATATGATTTCATTTCCAGCTTCTATATTCTCTGAATTAGCTGAAGAGTTTTCTGGGTTGCCTGTATTTATTAGGTTTACAAATAAGGGAGGGGGAATACTGAAGAAAATGCAGGAATCTGGGCAGGACTGGGGAATCCTTTCAAGGACTCCTCCAAGTAATATTATGTTAATTTAGGAGAACTATGTAATCTCCAGGAAGGCCTTTACAGCAGGGCTGAGATACCTGCAGCCATAGTTTCCTAGAAGTTAATAGGGGTGGCAGCCAGGCATCCTCAGCTGTGGTCACCTTGTCCTTGAGGCATCACAGCGTCACAGGCCAATACAGGCTTCAGCAGTGACCAGTGACTCATAGAGGTTCATTTACTATGAATCAGCTGCCCATCTGCAGATAAGGTGCCTAAGCCTTGGACAACTCCCAAATAAATATGAAAAGCCAATTGGTTAATATTAATCCTGCTCAGAGCCACTTTGTAGTGGTTCCCAACAATATTTCTTGAAGAGAGATTCCTGGAAGCCAGTTTCCTGGGTCACAGCATTTGCCCATTTTTAATTTAAATAGATTCTATCAAGTTGTTCTCCAAAGAGGTTTTACCCTCTTACATTTATAAAATGACTTTATGAAATGTCTATTTCTCCTTAAGTATTTTAAATAATGGCCAAATACAGTGGTTTATTGTATTATTAGTGCATTATGCATCATATCCTAGGTTCATTTACCATTTCTATTCATTATTATTAGAGCCTTTTCTCTTGTGCTTTGTACTTATTCCTTATAGGAATTCATAAACTGTATTTGATACAAACATTGGAACTATCTCTCAAAACCTCTCATTTATTCTTTATTTTATGCCTTTTATCTCACATAAGGCTTTTTCTTGGTCTGTTTGTTATTTTCACTTTATCATTTCTTTTTACAGTTGTAGATTTCTTACTTTTTTTATAAAGACCTCTTTACCATAGTGTTGCGAAAATTCATCCCTTCTACTTTCATCTAGTACTTTATTTTCTATAAGATCATTAATGTATCCCAGATGCATTTGTGTATATAAGGTAGGGATTTATCTTCTCTTCCCCATAAAACATCTCCTATAAACTGTTTCTCACAAAAACAGTGGTCTTTCCCCTTCCTCCCTTTTTAAAATCTGCTACTAATTTTACATTTTAATCTTAATTTTATTTTTCTAATTATTCACATAGAGTTATAAGTATATATAAATGCTTTTTGGAAAACTTGATATATAAATATAATTTTAAATAAATTGATACATTCATTTTAATTTCTATATATTTACAACTATATTGCATACCGTAGGCAATATAGAAAGCATAAGAGATATTGCTTACTTCATAAAGCTCCTATTATACTTAAAAACACTTGTCTATCATACAGGAAAAAAAATCATACAATATATCAGAATAAAATATAGAGATTCTGGTACAGCAAACAGTACATGCAAATAGTACAAAATTCTGGTACATGCAAAATCATGCTGTGCATATTCAGAAGAATCAATTAATTATCAATGACCAGTGGTTCCTAATTGATTTTATTTTTACCTTGTCAGTGGAATCATATCTGACCTTTTTCCTGGAGTCCAAATTCCAGAACACGACTACGGCATTTTACAGTCAACAATTGTGGACGTTATGAATGGACAAAACCTTCAGCCTGAGATATGTATGGTTAAAAAAGTGATCCAGTTCTATGAAACTATGCTTGTGAGGCATGGTGTCATGTTAGTAGGGCCAACGGGAGGTGGCAAGACTACAGTCTACCAAATACTGGCAGAAACTTTAGGGAACTTACAGAAGCTTAACCTAGGCAATCCCTTTTATCAAGAAGTTAAAACTTACGTACTTAATCCTAAATCAATAACAATGGGTGAGTTGTATGGTGAAGTTAATAACATAACACTGGAATGGAAAGATGGTTTGATGGCACTGAGTGTTCGCGCAGCTGTGAATGATACTTCAGAAGACCATAAGTGGATCGTCAGTGATGGGCCAGTGGATGCTCTTTGGATTGAAAATCTGAACACAGTATTAGATGATAACAAGATGCTTTGCCTGGCTAACAGTGAAAGGATTAAACTCACGCCTCAAATCCACATGCTGTTTGAGGTAAATATTTGACTTACTGTGGAGTGAAATTAGTCGTTATATTAGTACACTATCATAACATGTTTCCTCTCACACTATCATTTACCATCTGTGATGGTGCTCTGTTTACTTAATAAGTTTTCCTTAAATGATCCTTGTGAAATAGACTGTCAATCCTGACAAAGTCTCTCAAATGTTTCTCTGTAAAGAGGAAATAAAATAAATTCCAGTTCCTCAGCACTTGCTTTCTTTCAGAGGCAGATATATATATATATATATATATATATATATAATTTTAAATTCTAAGTTTAAGAATTATATTTTATATTAATAAATTGTTCCACCATGGTGTGAATATTTGATGAGGAATTCAAAGAAGGATATGAACCAAATAGAGCTACAAAACCTGTGGAAGATTCCACCCAAGCACTATTTGTTCATCAAATACAGATTGAATGCCTACTGGGCTAGGTATTAGGTGAGGTTTGGGGGTACAAGAATAAGTGAAGAAGAGAAAAGTCGAGAGAAGAAAAGACAGTACCTATTTCTGCCTGTAGGATTTGACCTTATCCTTCTCTACTCCTGCTTTTGTTTCCTCACCTTATGCCTCATTTAGCATTTCTTCTTTATTTCTGATTAGTTCTTGCTCTTCTCCTGTCTTCCACATAAAGCCCTTCTGTGTTAAGCTTTAACAGTGTGAATCATTAACATCAAATCTGGAAGAATAAGGAAGTATCGTATCACCTGTTTCTTATTCAACTTTTTCAACTGTAGGTGCAAGATCTAAGGGTTGCCTCCCCTGCGACAGTCAGTCGATGTGGAATGGTGTTTGTGGATCCTGAAGAACTGAAATGGATGCCCTATGTCAAAACTTGGATGAACGGTATTTCTAAAAAAGTGAGTGTAACCAAACAGCCCCCAGTTTCTCCATCTGCTGGGGCTCTCTCTGCCCTGGAATATACGATTAGCAGTAGGTTAAAGCAGCACCGGGCTGCTCCACTGAGGGAATTCCATTATTTTACCTTGTCCCTCTCTCTAGATTCTCCAGGAATGTTTATAAACCCCTAAGTCCAGCCTGCTAACGCCTAGTGATTCTGCTTCCGGGCTTTGCCCAAGACTGGTTCCTGTCAAGGGTAAACACAAGCCACTCCCTAAAAGCATAGCTAGAACAAGTTGGGGCAGTGAAAAAACTTTTTCTTTTCCATTGTTTTTAATCATGGAAGACTGTCAGTGAAGAAAGGTGTGTGAAATACGCACTGACAGTTTGAGGAAAAAGTTATAAAACAAGCACCTCTGTACCCATAATTAAAGCAAGAAGTAAAACATGCTCAACCACCCAGAATCCTGCCTTTGTCCTTTCCTAATCAATAAAGTTTCCCTTAAAATTTATTTAATGTTTTGTGGTGTTTATATCCTTTGATTTAAAAGTTACTGAATGTATTAAAATATATTCAGTTACATATATACTGTTTTCTAGACTTAATGTTTCATCTACTCTTGCTAAAACATCGTTTGCTTATTTCAGAGTCAGCTGAATGAGGAAACCCAAGAATATATATTGAACCTTTTCCAGCGTTATGTCGATGAAGGCTTAAATTTTATCACTAAAAAGGGCAACCAAGCGATCTCGCAAGTGGACATCAGCAAGGTTACCACCCTGTGTTGCTTAATGGAGTCTTTGCTGTTCAGCAAAGATGGACTTAACTTGTCAATGGTATTTGAAGGCTTTTCTTACCATTATGAGCCTAAGAAAATGGTATTATTGTGTAGATTCTTTGTACATATGTAACCACAAATAGTCTGCAATCTGATCATTTGATTTTCAGTTAATTTTTCAGGGAACAAATGTCTGTGATTAGATTCACAGAATCTCGAGATGAGAAGGAATATTAGAGAACCTCTAGTCTATTTCTGTACTCGGTTTCTAATTCCCTTGCAATTTCCACCACATTCCCAATCCAAGATGTTCTCAGTGTTCTGAAATGTCTTCATGCAGACATTAAAAATAAGATGTAGCAGAGCCTTGAAAGACAGCCTCGGGCTATATTACCTACGTATGTGTCACTTTTCATTTTCTCGTCAGTATTCAATTATGGAAATGACGAAAGCACTCTGTGGACCATTGAAATATACTCTTCCCATTTTATTTTTTTTATTTTAAAGAAAAGAAAAATAAACAATGGTATACAATCAAGGCAATATTGTAGGAGAATAACAATGGGTAGTTGTTGCTCAGATTGTTGTTGCTCAAAGTAGTTGCTCAGATTGCAAGATATACGCATGAACAATTGATCAAATGGTATAAGCACAAACTTTCTTTTCAATGAACTAAGAGAAATTAGCAGAGTAGCTGTCTTAACTGTCATCCCCATCCCAGTTTTTCTTTCCTTTTTAACAGTTTCTTCCCATTTCCCAATATCTCTTATACATTTTGGATCTTATTTACCCTTTCAGCTTCTTACACTGAGGAAACAATACGATGTTTACACACGCAAGACTGATTTATTTCACTTATGCATATGGACTTTGCATCCATTTCCCTATAAATGTCTTAAGTTCATCCTTCTTTATAGCTGTGTAGTAATACTCCATTGTATAAAAATTCCACATCTTTTTATCCATTCCTCAGTTGATGGGCATTTGGGTTGTTTCCACAATTTTGCAATGACAAATTGTGCTGCTATAAACATGGGTACGCATATATCACTGTGGTATGATGTTTTTAATTCTTCTGGAAAATACCCAGAAAGGGAATAGCTAGGTCAAATAGGACCTCTAATCCTAGGGTTTGGAGGAATCTCCACTCAGATTTCCAAAGTGGTTGCACCAGTCTACATTGCCACCAAGAGTGGAGAAGGGGTCCTTTTTCCCCACAACCCCTCCAGCATTTGTTATTGGTTAATTTCCTGATGATAGCTTACTGGAGTGAGATGGAATCTCAGTGTTGTTTTAATTTGCATCCCTCAAATGACCAATGATGTTGAACATTTTTTCATGCATTTATTTGCCATTTGTATTTGTTTATCTGAGAAGTGTGTATTCATCTCAGATGCCCATTTATGGATTAGGTCTTTGAATTTGGGGGGTTTGAATGTTTTTCAGTTTTTTTATGTTCTAGATACAGGTTCTTTGTCTGAGGAATAGTTAACTAAATTTTTTTCCCAGCCTGGGATTGTCTTTTCATACTGTTGGTGACTTCTTTTGATGTACAAAAGCTTTCAAATAGGATGATATCCAGTTGTTGATTCCTGGAAGTGTTTCCCATGCAGTTTGGGTTTTGCTAATGAACTCTCTGCCTACCCCTATGTCTTCAAGATTTTTACCTACTTTCTCTTCCAGTAGATTTAGTGTTTCTCTTTTAATATTGAGATCTTTGATCCATTTTGACTTTAGTTTAATGCATGGTGACACACATGGGTCTAGTTTTAGTCTTCAGAATGCAGAGAGCCAGTTTTTCCAGCACTATATATTAAAGAGACTATCTTTCTTCCAGCAAACATGTTTGGCCCCTTTGTCAAAGATAAAGTGGCTGAGTGTGTTTGTAGTTGTGTCTGCATTTTCTAATCTGTTCCATGGTCCTCCTATCTTTTTTTTGCCAGTACCATGCTGATTTTATCATAGTAGCTTTGTAGTATAATTTCAAGTTAGAGGCTGTGATGCCTCCTGCTTTGTCTTTGTTAGCCAGGATTTTGTTTGCAATTCTAGGTCTCTTCTGGTTCCAAATGAATTTTAGGAATGTTTTCTCTAGTTCTGTGAGGTATGTTAATGGTATTTTGATTGGGATTGCATTAAATTTGTATAACAATTTTGGGAGTATGGCCATTTTCATAATGTTGGTTCTTCCTATCCACTAGCAAGGGATACCTTTCCATTTTCTGGTATCTTCTTAGATTTAATAACCAAATTCAAGGCTGGGCATGATGGCACATGCCTGTAAACCCAGCACTCAGGAGGCTGAGGCAGGAGGATCTTTATGAGTTTAAGGCCAGCCTGGGCTACAAAGTGAACTCAAGGCCAGCCTGAACTGCATAGTGAGACCCTGTCTCAAAAAGACAAAAACAACAACAATAATAATAATCATCATCATCATCATCAAACTTAGTAGGGTAGCTGTGATACAAAGTCAACACTCAAAAATCAATAACATTCCTGTACACAAACAAATTCAGTGAGAGAAAAATTAGTGAAACCACACCCTTCACAACAGCAACCAAAAAATATGAAATACTTAGGAATCAATCTAACAAAGGAAGCAAAGATCTATATATTGAAAATTACAGTGCTCTTCCCATTTTAAAAATTGTGAATTTAAATGAAAGAAATCTTTAGACTTTCCAACTTGAGATTCTTTGTATGATTACAGATAAAATATTAAAAGTATTTCTCTTTACTTTTCCAGGAGAAAACCAAACTGAACACTGTGATATGTCAGACTTTTGTATTCTGTTACTTATGGTCTGTGGGTGGAAATTTAACTGAAAACTATTGGGATTCTTTTGATACATTTATTAGGACACAATTTGATGATAATCCTGATGCCAGGGTAAGAACAAAATAAATTTAGCATTATAATTTTGTGTCATCAAAATTAAATTTTAAGATTAAACTTTAAAAGCCTTAATTCCATAATAAAAATAAACTATACACTGAGAGATCTTTTTGTTAGTCACTTTTTTTAGCAACAGATGCCATGTATTTTTTTTTAATTTAGGAGTCCTTTCTTAGCTATACAAAGAAAATAAGGTGTAGAGTTATTTTTTAAAATGCTCTACTATCAGTGAATATTGAATTCTAATTAGTAAATTGATCTTGTGTCATGTGGTTCCTTGGTACTTCTGAACGTTTTTCAGAAATTGATCTTGTGTCATGTGGTTCCTTGGTACTTCTGAAAGTTTTTCTGTACATTCTAAGTTTGAGAACGTAAGTGAATATATTGAGATTTCTCACTTTTAGAGAAAAGATTAACCAATATGGAAGGAAAAGCTTATAATGTACCGTATTGTGTTATTGGGTGGGAAATGGAAGCATCAGTATTCATGGTTTTTCAAAATATTACCTTATGTACATATAATTGTATGAAATTGCTATGTGTCTACTATTCAGTATCTATGGGGGTTGAAGGTTCCAGGATTCCCACATGGATGCCAAAATCAACAGATAATTATGTCCCTTCAATAAAATCCTTTAGTGTTTGCATATAACCTATACAATCCTCCATTGTACTTTAAATCAACCCTAAATTACTTATAACACCTAGTAAAACGAAATGCTATGTAAATAGTTATTAGACTATATTGTTTGAGAAATAATAACAAGAAAAATCTGTACATGTTCAGTAGAGATACAGGTTCTTTTTCAAATATTTTTGATCTGTGATTGATTAAATCTGTGGATACAAAAATCCATGGATACAGAGGGCCAACTGCATTTATGTAAACACACACACACATACACACACACTGATCCCTGAGTTATGACAGAACATTTTGACTGTGTGGTGGTGCAAAAGTGTACACACCTAACCACTCTATGTTTTACTTATAGTACAGTATTTAATAAATTATATGAAGTATTTAGCATTTCATGTAAAATAAGCCTTATGTTAGATTATTTTGCTAAACTATGTACTAATATAAATGTTGTGAAGATATTTCAGGTAGGATAAGCTAAGTTATGATATTTAGTAATTTAGATGAATTAAAAGCATTTCTACTTACAACATCTTTATAAGTTTAGCATAGGGTTATCAGGATGGAAGTGAACCTGTCAGAAGTCAAGGATCATATATATTCATATATATACTAATTTCTTAGTTGTATATGTTGAAAGGAACTAGAAACAACAGATCAATAGCCTTGTACATACCTACCATGGTAATTTGTAAATACTACTCTGCACTAAAGGGAGCGAGAGATCCTCAGTTAAATAATTGTTTCCAAGATGGTGGAAGGGAAAGTGCAGACTGCGCCTGTCACATCCCGTGCTAAATAGTAATGATATGCCCAAGGAATGATAGGAAATGTCAAAGAACATGAAACCCAGGATGACAGACCTCCAACTGGTCAAAATGGGTAGATTTAAGCATCAGAATAAATACTGATAATATAGGATTATGACCTTTTGAAGTAAATAAAATCCATGAGATTATACTGATGATAAAACTATGTGTAACAAAAAAAAAAGGGGGGGGGAAAGGGAAAGCTTTTCCCTACAACTAGTATCAACCAGTCTATGTTAAATGAATGATGGATTGAGTTACTTAGTCAATCCCATATTAAAGACCCAAGCCAGCGCAATAAGGTAGGAAAAATAAATAAAACACATAAACTTTGGAAAGAAAGAAGTAAAACCATCATTGTTTGCAGGAAATAATGCTGAATATGTAGAAACCTTAAATAATATACAAGTAAATTATTAAAATTAATAAATATGTTATCAAAGCCATTGAATGCAAGTTCCACAAAAAGTTAATTTTCAAGCAATACAGTTTACAATAGCAACAAATATCAAACACTTAGGAAGAAATTTAATGAAAGATGTAAAAGACTTGTACCAAACTTTACTGAAAGAAACTTTAAAAGGGTGAAACAAGAGATATATATTCATGAACTAGAATGTTCATTATTATTATTAAGGTCTGTTCTCCCCAGTGTATTCTGAATATTCAAGGCAATTCCAATTTCAAAACTCCAACAGACTTTTTATGACAATCTCATCCTGAAATTTATATGACAAGGTAGTTTTCCTATAATAACCAAGATAATCTTTTAAAAAGAAGACAAATTTGAAGAACTTAAATGACATGAATTTCACTACCCAAAATGTGACAGGCAACAATAGTAAGATATGCTACTGACAGAAGAATAGACAGAACAAATAAACTCATTAATATTTACATGTATAGAAACTCTTGGGACACTTAAATTTCTGACAAAAATGAATTTTTACAATAAAATTAATGAATTTTTAAATTTAAACATGCAATGTACTTCTTGATCGCACCTCATATATCTATTGCCCTGTGACAGTACTGTTTACTGCCTATTGAACGTGGCATTTAATTTTATACTTCAGCTCCCCAGCTCTGGTGATCTGTGGAGCATTCACATGGATTTCGACACCAAGCGTCTGGATCCTTGGGAACGAATCATACCCACCTTCAAGTATAGCCGGGATGTTCCATTTTTTGAAATGCTTGTTCCCACAACTGACACAGTGCGCTTTGGGTATCTAATGGAGAAACTGCTGGTTGTCAAACATTCAGTGTTGTTTACAGGAGTAACAGGAGTTGGCAAGGTAAGAAACCTATATGAAACAAGAAGTTCCATCCAAACTTTAGGGCATGGTGGACCTAGAATTATCAGAACCAAAAATAACACGTTGTTTCTCAGAGAAACTTTTTAAAGTTTTATCTCTTTCTCAAGAATGTAACAGTGCTGAATATGTACTGACTCTAGAAATTACTCCAAAGTTTGGCAATTTCTGGATAAATCCTTGGGGTGCTTTTATGTAAACCTAGGAAACCACAGGAACTTACAGACCAGCGTTTCTGTTAGGGGCTTTTGTATTGCAGTCGCTATAAAGCTGTCACTGCACTGGTGGGATGGGAACTGAGCAGAATAGTTTGTGTCTCCAAAAGACCTCTGAAGGTCAGCATGTCCCCTTTTACCTATTTACTTCTACTGGCCGTAGCAGTGGTGTGATATTAATATTTTTGGAAAAAGTAGAGCAGAGGGAAAATGTTTAGGAGGATTTCAGACAAACAAGAGTTCACTGTTTCCCCTCTAAATTATTTCTAAGAGAAGTTTGACTCTTTCTGTGACTCTCATTATCAAATCGGTTTGCATAATGACCAATGTGGATTTTGGTATGAAACTAAAGTAGAACTTCGTATGAGGCAGGGCTGGTTAGAATATTTCTTTGGTCCCCATAAATATAAATAACTAAGTGAAGTGCCTGGTGAACTGGAGAATAGTAGACATTTCAGTCTGGATTTAACTTCTCTCCTTTTATCCTATTTGTTACATATTATGCTTGATTATTATTGATTTAGGCTATTGAAAAATATTGCGATGAGTGTGAAATCCACTAACATTTTTAATTTTAAAGTCTGTTATTGCAAAAGGATTGCTAAATAGAATCCAAGAATCAGCTGGCTATGTCCCCGTTTATCTAAATTTTTCTGCACAAACTTCATCTGCTAGAACACAAGAGATCATTGAATCAAAACTGGAAAGAAAAAGAAAAAATATTCTAGGTAAGAATTAGTTTATTCTGCATGAATTATTTACTAAACTAATAAACTGTGTAAATAATACATGTAATAAAATTAGATGTTTTCTTTGCTTAATTGATTTGTAAAACTGTGTCTTGGCCTGATATGTGTCACTATAATAAAATAGCTGAGACTGTCCACTCTATGAAGAAGAGCAGTTTATTTAGTTCACAGTCATGGAGATCCAATAAGCATTGGGCCAGCATCAGCTTCTTATGAGGACCTCATGGTAGACAGCTTCATATACCAGAAGATGTGAGAGAAGGAGGGGGAGAAAGGGGGCATTGTGTGGTGGAAGAGAAAGAGAGAAAGCTAGGAATGTCAAACTGGCTTTATAACTCTTGTGGTAACAAATCTGGCCCCATAAGTGCAAGAACTGATTTCCCAGAAAAAATACTCTCTTGCAGGCCCCAAGTCTTCTCAACACTATTACACTGGGAAAACGTCTTAGCACGAGTTTAAGTTTGGGAAAAAAATTTATTTTAACCATAGCAAGGTGATTCTGCTAACATTTTTTCAAATGCTAGACGTCTGGATATATTTCTGTTAAAAAACAAATAATTCTAAAGTCCAAAGAAAGAAAGAAATTGTAAAGATCATGGCAGAAATTAATGCAATTGAGACAAAGAAAACAATACAAAGAATTAATGAATCAAAGAGTTGGTTCTTTGAAAAAGTGAATAAAATTGATAAACCCCTAGACAACCTTATCAAAAAAAGGAAAGAAAAAACTCAAATTCATGCAAAAATGATATGAAAAGGGTAAAATAACTACAGATCCTATAGAAATTCAGATCTTTAATACCTACTTTGAAAGTCTTTACTCTCATAGGATAGAAAACATAGTAGAAATGGACAGATTCCTAAATATGTATGAATTACCAAAGCTGAATGAAAAAGATAAAAATTCTGAATAACCTAATATCAGTTAATGAAATTGAAAACATGATTAAAAATTTACCAACAAAGAAAAGTCCAGGTCCTGATAGATTCACAGCTGAATTCTACAAGAAATTTAGAGAAGATTTAATGACAATACTTCTCAAACTCTTCAATGAAATTGAAAAGTAAGCAATTAACTCTAACTCATTTCTGGAGGCAAGTATTATACTGGTACCAAAAGCAGAGAAAGACCCAACCAAAAAAGAGAACTACAGGCCAATCTCCCTAATGAACATAGATACAAAAATACTCCATAGCATACTATCAAACAGAATGTAGCAAATCATCAAGAAGATTATACACCATGATCAAGAAGGATTCATCCCAGGGATGCAGAGATGGTTCAGTATATGCAAATCAATAAATGTAATACACCAGATCAGTGGAGGCAAAGACAAAAACCACATGATCATCCTCAGTAGATACAGAGAAAGCTTTTGACAAAGTCCAACACTCATTCATGAAAAAACCCTACAGAAAATAGGAATAGATGGTGTTTACCTCAACCTGATCAAAGCCGTCTATGACAGAACAACAGGAAACATTATTCTAAATGGACAAAAACTGAAAGCTTTCACTTTAAAATCAAGACAAGACAAGGACGCCCACTGTCACCACTCCTATTCAACATAGTTCTGGAAATATTAGCCAGAGCAATTAGACAAGAGAGAGAAATAAGAGGATTAAGGAAAGGAAATGAAGAAGTGAAATTATTATTTGCAGATGACACAATACATGGAAGACCCCAAAAACTCTACCAAAAGACTCCTAGAATTAATAAACAAATTTAGTAGCATAACTGGATACAAAGTCAACACTGAAAAAATCAATAGAATTCCTATACACAACAAACACACTGAAAGAGAAATTAGGGAAAGCATACCTTTCACAATAGCATCCAAAAAATTGAAATACTTAGGAATCAATCTGACAACAGAAGTAAAATATCTATAAGTGAAAATTACAGTACTCTGAAAAAAGAGATAAAAGAGGATTTCAGAAAATGGAAAGATATTTCTTGCTCACTGATAGGAAGAACTAGCATTGTGAAAATGGGCATGCTCCCAAAATTGTTGTACAGATTTAATGCAATCCTGATCAAAATACATTAGTATACCTCATAGATCTAGAGAAAACATCCCCAAAATTCGTCTGGAACCAGAAGAGACCCAGAATAGCAAAAGCAATCCTGGGCAACAAAGACAAGGCAGGAGGTATCACAATCCCTGACTTGAAATTATACTACAAACCTACGATGATAAAATCAGCATAGTATTGGCAACAAACAAACCTGAGGATTAATGGAAGAGACTGGAAGATGCAGCCACAACCACAAACACACTCAGCCGCCTTATCTTGGACAAAGGGACCAAACATGTTTGCTGGAAGAAAGATTGCTTCTTTAATAAATGGTGCTGGAAAAACTGGCTCCCCACATGCCAAAGACTAAAACTAGACCTATGTCTATCACCATTGACTACGATAAAGTCAAAATGGGTTAAAGATCTCAATATTAAAAGAGAAACATTAAATCTACTGGAAGAGAAAGTAAGTAAAAATCTTGAAGACATAGGGGTAGGCAGAGATTTCATGAACAAAAAACAAACTGCACAGGAAATACTTCAAAGAATCAACAACTGAGATCTCATCTTATTGAAAAGTTTTTGCACATCAAAAGAAATTACCAACAGAGTAAAAGGAAAGCCCACAAATTCGAAAAAAATTTTAGCCAACTGTCCCTTGAACAAAGAACTTCTATCTAGAACATATAAATTATTAGAAAAAATAAGACCCCCCCCAAATTCAAAGACCTAATCCAAAGATGGGCATCTGAGTTGAATACACACTTCTCAGATGAACAAATACAAATGGCAAATAAATACATGAAAAATATTCAACATCTTTGGTCCTTCAAGAGAGTAAGAGTCCATCTCACCCGAGTAAGAATGGCTATTATTAAGAAATCAACCAATAGCAAATGTTGGAGGGGCTGTGGGGAAAAAGGAACTCTTCTCTACTGTTCGTAGGAGTGTAGACTAGTGCAACCACTGTGGAAATCAGTCTGGAGATTCCTCAGTAAACTAGGATTAGAGGCCTCATTCAACCCCTCTATTTCCCTTTTGGGTATTTTTCCAGAAGAAATGAAAACATCACACCACAGCAATATATGTGCACCTATGTTTATAGCATTGCAATTTGTCATAGCTAAATTGTGGAAACAACCCAAATGCCCATCAACTGAGGAATGGATAAAAAGGATATGGCATTTTTATATAATGGAATATTACTCAGCTATAAAGAAAGATTAACTGGGGGATTTTATAGGTAAATGGATGCAACTACAGACCATATTCATAAGTGAATGGCTCACATGTGTGAACATCATATTGTCTCCCTAGTGTAAAAACTTGAAAGAGTAAATAAAATCTAAAAGTTACAATAGCTATTGTGAAAGGGAAAGAAACTGATCAAAAGGAAAAACCACTGGGATACAGAAAAGAGAAAAGAAAGAAAAAAGGGGGAAATATATATACATATATATATTTCCACCCATATATATATACATGTATATATGTATGTGTATATATGTATACATACATGTGTATATATGTGTATATATGTATATATAAATTTAAATTTCTATTGGTTTATTGAAAGGAACAGTTAATGTTTAACTGTTTGAGCAATCTCACATGCCCATATCTGGCTATCTGAATAACCAATCTGAAGATAACAATATGTAATACAACAACCATTGTTAATCTCCTATCACCTTGTTTGCTGTATTGTTTGCATTGCTTTGTGTTGTTTTGTTTATGTCTTTGTGTTTGTTAATGTGTTTGCTCTTTTCTTTTTAAAATAAATCAAATAATTTTCTTCTAGCACCTTCAACCCAGAACATCTTCAATTTCCACCTTTTCATCGCTTTCCCTCTCTCCATGGCTCGTCAAACCTGAATTGATTTCCTTTGATTCAAAACCAGCAAATTTCTTTGTATCTGATGTATTGAGTTTCTAAACTCAGTGGCAAACAGACATGGAATTCTTTGGGTTTTTGCTTCAGTCAGCACTTTCAACCAGGCTTTGGTATCTCCCTTATACTCCTTTATTAATTAGATAAATAGCTTTCAGGTCACTTTCAGGTATTTGGGGGTTTTCTTAGAATATATTTAGTTTAGGTTTGGCCAATATAAACCTTCATCTGAAAACCTAATTTAAAGCTCTCCCTCTTCTCCATCATAGCCAAGTTTGTGGCTCCAGCTACTGGAAGCAGAGGGGGACACAGGATGTTATGTATTCTCCCTTACTCTCCCTGATGTGTCAGGATAAAAGGAGAAAAGGAGAGGTGACTTCACCCTAGTGGCACTTACGTGGACTTCTTAGTGGATGTTCCCTACTTCTCCAGTCAGCACTGAATGTCTGCCTGTGCTCTCTGGAAGCAGGCTTTCGGAGCAAGCTGTCATGAAGGACTTCTAAAAGAGCTGTGTGCAGGGTGGGCAGCAGCCTCCCCATGGGAAGGCTCCCTCAGGATGGGACTCAAGAGCTCAACTGCCCTTCAGTCCCTCCTGTAGCACTACATCCTCTAGCCTCTCACTGGAGTGTGTCTCAGTTCCTGTACTTAGAGTTACCCTCCCATGATTAATCCCAACCTCAGGGATTTGACTACGCACCCTTCAGTCTCTAGCACTGGATGCCAGAGTAAGTTGCTTCCTTTCCTGTGTGTGTGTGTATTTCTGATGAGTGTATATGTTAGTTTTCTTTAAATGTAACCCCGTGCAGAGAATCCACTCTCCTGGATTCCCCTTTGATGTGACTAGGATACCTTTAAATACTAGACTCCATCTTCCCTGTGTGGGTGGTAGATAAAAGAAAACCTTCAGCATTTTTCTGATTCCTCCTGTGCAAAGAAAATGGCCTTTCTCACCCATGCCCAGGACTCGAGGTTGGTGAGGTTGATGAGCAAGGCTGGGACTGAGAGAGGTCCAGGCCTCACTGGAGATCTGCCACTGTCATGTGTTCTGTGGATGAGAATGGTGGACCAGCTGACATGACAATATGGGCATCTTGGCCACACCTACATCTCCCTGAAGAAGATGGGGCCAGAGGCACCTTTCTGAGGTCCTCCTCACTCAAGAGAGCAGAATTATACTCATCATTGACTCTCTGAGTGTCACCAAATCCAAACCATTACCTGTTGTTAGTCTATTTTCTGTTGCTATCGCAGAAAACCTGAGACTGGGTAATTTATAAAGAAAAGAAGTTTCCAACATATTGTCTCACTAGTGTAAGAACCTGAAAGAGTAAATAAAACTTAGGAGGTATGACAGACATTGTAAACTGAAAGGAACATGTTCAAAAGTAAAGAGCAGCTGGAGTGAGTGAAAAGAGAAAGGAAAGAAAGGCAAATTATGTATGTATGTATATACAGGATAGCAAATATAGTTGAACTACTGACTTCTATCACTTTACTGAAAGGAACAGTTAATGATTCATTATTTGATCAGTCTTTCATGTTTCTCTTTGTTCTCCTGAGAAACCACTTTGAAAATATCAATATGTAATACAACTATTGTTAATTTCCTACTACTTTGTCTGTAATTCTGTATTGCTTGTATTGTGCTTATGCTATTTTGTAAATGGATGTCTGTCTGTTAATATGTTTTCCTTCTTTTATTTTTAAAATAAATTTTTAAAAATAAAATAAAATAGAGAAAAGAAGTTTCTTTAACTCAAAGTCCTGGAAGTCCAGGACCTTCTGGTGTGGGTCTCATACAGTTTCAATTCATGGCAAAAAGCAGAAGAGCAAACAAACATACACATAAGACAGAAAGGGAGGATCAAAAAAAAATCCTGCAGTAGCGAACCCATTCCCGTGATGACAAACATTAACCTAGTCCTCAAGGCAGAGCCCTCTTGGCCCCAAATGGCTCTTAAAGGCTCCCCTGCCTCTCAAGCGCTTCAACGTGAGTTTTGGTGGGGACAAACCACATTAGAATACTATTCAAACTACAGCCAGTCTGTCTTTACATTTTCTAAGTGTCCATCATAATTCTTAAACCGAATTCCTTTTATTTCCCCAGGAGCTCCAGGCAACAAACAAGTAGTGATTTTTGTCGATGACTTGAACATGCCCAGGCTGGACCGCTATGGCTCTCAGCCTCCAATTGAATTACTTCGGCAGTACCAGGATTTTGGTGGATTCTACGACAGAAACAAACTCTTTTGGAAAGACATACAGGTTACTTTAGGTTTGACTTCACTTGGTGTGTTCAAATTTAAATGACAAGGAAATGCGGTTCTTAGTTTGCTAGGACTGCCCTTAAAAAGTGCCACAGACTGGGTGGCTTAAATAATCTATTGTCTCAGAATTCTGAAGGCTACACTGACATCCAAGGTCAAAAATGTCAGTAGAATTAGTTTCTTGGGAGGTCTTTTTCCTTGGTTTATCAGTTGTAATATTCTCCCTATATGTTCCCATGGCTGCATTAGTCTGTTTTCTGTTAGTAATAACATAATACCACAGACTAGGTAAATTATAAAGAAAAGAGGTTTATTTTGGTTCATAGTTCTGATCCAAGAGCAAGGGGGCAGAATCTCAGAATCATGCATGGCATACACATGGCAACAGGCAAGGAGTACTTATGCGTGTATCTTCTGGTCTCTCCCTTTTCTTATGAACCCAGGACTCCAGTCTGATGGCTTTATTTGATCCTAATCACCTCCCCAAAGCTCCACATCTTAACATCACAGTCAGATACAGTTTCCACCTTGTCAATATGTTACAGTGGGAATTAATTACATGATTTTTGGAGGAAAAACTGTATTCAAACCATCTCATCCCAGCCCCCTAAACTCACTTTCCTTTCACATACACAATGCTGCCCATCATTCCATCCACATAGTCCCAAGGCTTAACTCATGCCAGTATCAACCATAAAGTCCAGAGTTTCATCAGGGGCTCAGTGCAAACTCCTTCCAGCCATGAGCTTATAAAATCAAAACAGATTCTGTACTACCAGTATGCAGTGATGGGACAAGCACAGGGTGTACGTTCACATTCCAAAAGGAAAGAATGGCCAAGTAGGAAGATATCCACCCAGTGTAAGTCTAAAACCTAGCAGAGAGTCTGGCAACCTGTTCACACGTGGGGAGGTGTGGGCCTCTCAAGGCCTCAAGCAGTCTTGCCCACACAGCTTTGCTAATCACAGCCACATAGTAGCTCTCTTGGGCTGCAGAATGATGGCCCCAGCCTGGCTAGGCAGGTATGGCACACTGCTGGTGGCTGTCCCTTTGTGAGGACCCAGCAGCGGCTCCACCCCCACAGCTGTTAGACACTGCCCCAAGGGGTCTTTCTATGGTGACTTCATCCTGTAGTAAATTTCTGCCTGGCACCCCAAGATTTGTTTGAAATCTTGGTGGAAGCCACCATGACCCTGTAACTCTTGCATCCTGTACACTTACAGAACCAGCAGCCAAGTCTGTCACAGCTCAAGTGGTACCTGGGCCAACTTGAACCACAATTGTGGCCTCTGTGGAGTGTTCCTTCAGAACACAAAGAGCAGAATGCTAAAGTGGCACTGGGCAGTGAGCCCCTGGAGAGTACCCTGGCCCTTTCTTGAAACAATCTTGCCCTGGGAGCTGCTGAGCCTGTGATGGGGCAGGCACCCTCATAAGCTTCTGAGGTGTCCCCTGGGCCTCTGTCTCATCTCTTGACAATTAGCATCCCTGCTAATATATTTAGCAAATAGCTGCTTACAAGGATTCCATTGCTCCCTCCCTGCTCAGGCTGCAAACTTTTCAGAGGGAAACTATGTTTCCCCATTACCCTTGAATCACGCTAGACATGCCTGTTATGGCTTGTGACTAGATGATCCCCCAAAGACTCATGTAGTTTATAGGAGGAAGCTTTTCAGAGGTGGCTGGATCTAGAGTGTGTGATGCTGGGGTTATGTGTGTGATGCTGAGATCAAGGGTGTGTGATTACTAAATTAGGCCACTGGTTTGGCATAGTTCTGGATGTGGATCATGGGAAGGCCCTCCTGGGTGTGAGTGCCACCCACCTGAGGGCGGGTAACCTGGAAAAAATAGAAGGGGCAGAAAGAGGATTGCTGGTCTCCCTTGCTGCTTGCTGCTTTTGCTGCCTCCTGCCTTCCACCTTCCACACCATGAACTGTTTTTCTCCTCTGTGCCGCCTGTCTGCTGTGCCACGCTGCCTTGCAACCAGCCAACTATGAACTGAAACCTCTGCAAACTGTGAACCAAAATGAACCTCTCCTCTTTTAGCTTTGAGTGTCAGGTAGCAATGAGAAAAGTAACTATGACAGCAGTCAAAAGCATCCTCTTCTATATTTTGTTTACAAATTTCCTTTACCAGTTTTTCATCATTTTTTAACTTCCATAGAGCAGGAGGACAGGGACACAGTTTATCCAAATTCTTTGTAATGCTGTAACAAGGACATAGCTCACCTGTACTTCTCTGTTTGCATCCCTCATGTCCTCCAAACTCTTATGACCTCTGCTCCTTATCCAGTTCCAAAGCAGCTTGCATATCTTCAGATGCTCCTTAATGAACAGCAGCTTTACTTCTCAGTAACAGTTTTCTGTCTTAGACCATTTTCTGCTGTTAATAGCCCAGTACCATTGACTGGGTTAGTTCCAAAGAAAAATGTCTTACTTAGATTCACGTGAAACCAGCCTTGTCTCCCAGAGAGCTCAGCTTTGGAGAGCAGACAAACATTTGCAGCAGCAGCTAATGAGTGGGAGAGGCAAGAAAGAGGTAGGGGTGTAGGCGGGGTGACAGATGAAGGAAGCCTTTCCAGAGGAGGTGATCTGAGAGCAGGGTTATGAAGGCGGACAAAGTCAGAGCAAAGAGAGGGAGCACTTTACACCCCAGAAGCAGGGAATGTGAAATGCTAGGGTGGTGCAAAGTGTGAGCTACAGAGCAGCAGGAGACGCAGATGGCACATCCCAGAGAGCTGTGATGAGGGTGGTGCATGTGCCCCACAAGTGGTGGGGGCCTGTTGGGGAAATGTGCTGGGACGATCCCCTGGGCTGCAGGGGACGGCTGGGCCAGAGAGGAGGCCAGACCAGCGGAAGTATAGGATCTGAGAGGAGAAGAGGGGAGGGTTGGAGCTCCTTGTGATGAAATGTGTGACCAGCAGGGTTTAGGAGGCAGATCAAAAGTGCTGCCAGGTGTACAGTCAGACAGAAAAGAGAACCCAGGTTGACTGCCCTGTTTCTGCTCTTTGAAATCTTGGTGGAAGCCACCATGACCCTGTAACAAAACTATTTTGAGCAGAATGATGAGAGACCTCGAAGTAGTATGACTGGAGCGTGCCGCAATCAGCAGGACCCAGAAGCGCTAGGTTGTGAGTGGCTGTGGGCGGAGGATGGGAACTGACAGGGAGGAGGAGATCCCAAGAACAAAAGGTGCTCAGGTGAATGCAGTTGCAAAGGCAGACATGGGAGACAGGCAGGCAGGGAGAATAAGACAGCTCAAGTGATTGGTCTAGAGAAGCTGACCTCATCACCAAGTGCCCAGTAATGTGGGAATTACATGAACCTCCATGTTTGCCAGCATCAGCCTCCTCTTTTGTTCTAAGTTCCTCCTGCTTACTAATATATTTAACCTCCTAGCATCCCTGTGAAATGAATAGTGTAGTTAGCCCAGGAGAGGGAGACACAGCCCAAATTCTAGGATTTCTCTCTCACACGCAGGCCATTCACTACGAATACATCCTCAGTCACTTGTTTGTTTTCATTTCCATGGCCATGATCTGAAACCAAGTCCTCTTTCTCCTGAAATGCTGAAGCTAACGCATGCCTCTGGCCGAGCTGCTGGGGGAGCTACACCACGACAGGGTTAACCCTGTAATGGTGAACCTTTTAGAGACCAAGTGCCCAAACTGTGATCCCAAACCCATTTGTGTATCACAGAGTGCCAACAGTACCATTAAACCTGAATACTGAAGTTTTAGTTTAGAAAAAACAACTCATCCACTAACATCTTTTGTCTTAAAAGAAAAACACAGTAACAGAGCTTGCAGTGATACAAACAGCTCTTTACTGAAAGGTAAAAGTTTGCATTTGGCATGCTTTTGCACTATTTTGTAAATGGATGTCTGTTTGTTAATATGTTTTCCTTCATTTATTTTTAAAATAATTTTTTTTTAAAAAAGATCTACAAAAAGAGAGAGAGAGAGACAGATCTCATCTCCGTCTCTGCTGGGTGACCCGGGTGGATTTCTCTCTGCACAGGACGTAACAATCGTATCGGCATGTGCCCCTCCAGGAGGAGGCCGCAGCCCTGTGACCCCGCGTTTCATCCGCCACTTCAGCATGTTCTGCCTCCCAATGCCTTCGGAGCACAGCCTGAAACAAATTTTTCAGGTGAGTGTGCATTAAACACAGACGAGGAAAAACAGAAAACTTGTGTTTCAAGGCACACACTAGGTGGCCCAGTGACTTTCTAGACAGCCAGCCATCCTTTCCTCAGCCAAGAGCAGGCACACACCGCACCTCGAGCATAGCTGGCTGCTACTCTGTGGTCTCGAACAGGACCTCCAAGCCTGTGTGTCCCGTTGCACCAGACACAATGCCTGACACTCCCGGGACCTCAAGCTCAACATCATCTCTCCTGCTGCCATTATGAACAAGAACCCATTTCTCTTCCACCGGTACTAATTTCCCTAAGAGGCCACTTCCCAGCCCTTTTAAGTAGGGAACATAATGGCACTGCTTTGTAAGTGCTCCACAGAAGTGTTTGATAAGTGTACAACCTTATTTTGAGCAGAATGATGAGAGACCTCGAAGCAGCGTGACTGGAGCGTGCCGCAATCAGCAGGGCCCAGAAGTGCTAGGTTGTGAGTGGCTGTGGGTGGAGGATGGGAACTGACAGGGAGGAGGAGATCCCAAGAACAAAAGGTGCTCAGGTGAATGCAGTTGCAAAGGCAGACATGGGAGACAGGCAGGCAGGGAGAATAAGACAACTCAGGTGATGGGTCTGCAGAAGCTGACCTCATCACCAAGTGCCCAGTGATGTAGGAACTACATGAGCCTCCAGGTTTGCCAGCATCAGCCTCCTCTTCCAGTGGAGGCCCTCTTAGAGAAGAGAGAGGAGCAGAGCGATCAAGGGCACAACCTTTGGTACCTGGAGAGGGCTGTTCTGTTCACGCTGGCATAGTTTATCTCCCTGGACAATGGTGTTTAACAAACTTTAAATAGTTTCAGTAAGTTGGTTAGGAGCTAATGCCAAAATGATGTATAAAAAACTTCAGAAGAGTGCTTTAGAATATGAAAAGACCACCGGCACGGTGGCACATCCCTACAATCCTAGCACTTGGGAGGCTGAGGCAGCAGGATTGCCTTGAGCTTAAGGCCAGCCTGGGCTACATAATGACTTGAAGACCAGCCTGAACTACACATAGTGAGAATTTGTCTCAAAAAAAAAACAAAAAAAAGAATATGAAAAGAGCCTATCACTTGAATCACTTGTAATTAGGGAACAAAGTATAGAACAAGAGATGAAGTGGCAATGCGTGTGACCACAGCCAGTAGAAGGATTTTAAAGTCCTGCCACCAATTGCTTCTGGAATATTTACATTGCGTTCATATCTGAGGTCTGAAGTGAGTGATTCCCACCCATGTGATGCAGACACACTTGTGAGCTGTGGTGAGTGCTGAGCAATGTCCCAAGAAACTTAGGCATCATTTTTTAAAGTGCTGGATCAGGAAATTACTTCATTTCTTTAAAAGTTAAGGCAAATTCAAGGTTATACCTATGAAAGTATCATCCTCACTCATTCCAAAATAATTTCTTGCGTGAGAAGGGAAAGGTAGAGCCTGGATCCTGGGAAAGGCCTTGTTCCTACCCATCAGCCTCTTGCGGGGTTGTTACAGCTATGGGAATGTGTCAGTCTCGGGAGCATCGCCCGCAAGCGCAGGCTGGGGTGGAGCTGCCTCTTCCCCTGTAACTTAAAGGCATAAGCTGTGAGTGGGAATGGAAGGAGAGGCACCAGAACAGACTCTAGGGCCCGCTAGGGGGGTCTGGGTTCAGATGGTGATTAGCAGTGTTCCCCTTGTTACCAGAACAAACAGGATGCTTCCTTCTAGGGAACCCTGGGCCCAGGGTTCTTGTGTTTATAAACACGTTCACCTAAGCAAGACCCAAGAGTTCACAGCTCCTTTGCCCTGCTCTCTGTCATTATATGGGCGAGGAAGAGCTGACAAAGAGGAGAGTGAGCTAATATGTTAGCAACATATGTAATAAGTGATTTATTTATCCTGTGTAAAGGAAACCTGTCATAGATATTATTATTATACATATAATGTAATATACATAATATTTTTAATCACTACTTTTAAGGCAGTCTATGGTGTAAGTGTAGTCTCTCTAATTATCTGTTGCAAGTTGGTCCAACTATACATATATGCAGAGAACATACCACTAATGACCAGTCATGTTTTGCACAGATTTGAAAGTTGTATGTTACCAATGATTTTTCCTTGAGTCACAGTTTATACACATTTGACTGTTCACTTATTGGAAATTTATTTGCCAAAATATGCATCAACATACATCCTAAAGAACATACAACAAGTAAAATTGATGATGTCACTAAATGTAATTTCTAATTAAAAAGATATAACAGCAGTAATTGAAAACCATGATCAGTTCTATAAAATACTACTAATATAATACCACCTCATGCCAAAGCATCCTTCTCCAACTGTGAGAACTCTGGCTATATTTTATGTACATATTTTTAGTGGGAGCTTTGCAAAGTTATGAAACATGATATAACCAGACCTATAAGCCGTGACCTTCAGAAATGCAGATCTTCTATCATGAATGCTGCTGAGGATATAGCTCAGTGGCATAAGTGCCTGCCAGGCAAGCACAAGGTCCTGAGTTTGGTTCCTGGTACAAAAAAAAACTGTTCTATAATGAAATGCTAATCTTCATTTATGAATACCAATTGAGTAACCATTAATTCATTCCTTAAACAAATATTTACTGAGCACCTACCATATGCCAGATGTTAGTGTACCATTTTTACTAAAACAGATGCCATCTGTCCTTGTGGAACTTCTATAACAGAGGCAGATAAACAACAGATGAGATATGGATACATCCACACAGTTATAAGACCCATATTATAAATTGTATTTTATTTCCATGATGGGGAATGGGCTGGAATTTCTTTCATTTTTATAATATGTGTTCATATACATATATAAATATATATTCTTCCTTCTCCGTATATATATATATATATATTCATTTATTTCAACTTGTCTATTTTCTATCTCACACAGATGACCATATATTTATCATATATGACAGTTGGCTTTGAGATGCTTCTCCTCAACTACTGCCCATGTGGAGAATGCTAAATTCATGTGAGGGACCCAGGCATGTACCTCAAAATACAGATAATTGCATAAACTGTTGAAACTAATGTTCAGCAGAGAAATAACAAATACTCTTGTTATTTCAAAATAGCTCATATATGAGACCAAAATCTAAACTCATACGAAATACCTCAGAAACATTAATATGGCTTCTCCTCCACTAATTTGTTGGCTCCTCCCATGGGTAACTTCAGGGTTAATAGTGAAGAGGATTTATATTTTTACAAACTATAATGACATTCCCTGGCAACTGGAGGCTAGTTCATAAATATATACTTTAAAATTGTAGTAAGTTACGAAAAAGATCAGAAAGACTGATGGGAGGATGTACTTAGAATGCATGGCCGAGGAAGTCCTCTCTAGAGAAATGACATGTCATCTCACCAAGAAGGATGAGAAAGGTCCCTGCCAGGCACTCAGCCACGTGGAGTGGGTACTGGAGAAGAAGAACAGCAAGTGTGGAGGCTGAGCAGGGAAGGAGCATGAGGTGGTGAGGCCAATGTGACCGCCAGTGACCAATGGGCAGGGGGGAGGGGAGCAAGATGGCGGAGGGTGGATGCCAAGGGGAGCTGTGATAGGATTTTCCTGGTTGAAGGAAAAGTAGAGTAGAAGTGGGAGAGGCCAGTGAAGGAAAGGAGGGAAGAAGTCCAAATGGAAAAAAGTGGGAGGCATAATGGATTGACGTCAGGGGAAATGGAAGGAAGCAGGTAGATTCAAATAGTGTATTCAAGATTGACTGTGGGTGACAGGTGGGAGCTGTCAGAAAAGACTCCCAGGTTCCTGGTCTGAGCAGAGTGGGCTGGCCATTTACTGTACTAGGCATGAGGTGGGGAGAGTTTATACTTATACGTAAGTCACACTTTTAAATATCCATGAAGAGGAAGTCTATGGGATTGTTGATCATTCACCTGTACAAGGACAGTTCATTTCTAGATGCGTTTGTGCCCTGCATGAAGGCTTTCTGGACCTTCGGTGAACAAAGTTCTAAATTACTTCCGAGAGGTTCCTGGTATATTCATTGGTCAGCCATGAATGCCAGTCAGACATCCCAACAGAGAGGTCAGGAATGAGCCTGTTTGTGAAAACATTCTGAACAGAAGAGTTTTAATGTGATGTCTTTCTGTTGGAATTTAGCTTTAGAGTTGTTATTAGAAAAAAAGATCTGAGTGAAAGTATTTGAAAGATACATACTTTGTTTAAAAAATCTAACCCTCTCATGTTATATTTCTGCTTCTAGGCCATTTTAAATGGCTTCCTGAGTGACTTCACACCAGCTGTAAAGCAAACTGCATCAAACATTGTAGAAGCTTCAGTTGAGATTTATAACAGAATGAGTGTTGATCTCCTGCCAACACCAGCCAAGTCCCACTATGTCTTTAACTTGAGGGATTTATCGAAATGTGTGCAAGGTAGTGTATTGAACCCTCATTCTCTGATTTCCACCTTCCCATTTCTGCTGGCTTCCAGACTTGTACCAGGGGTCTGTGACTCACCTAGAAATCCCATGGCATGTCCCTGTTCAAATCTCCTTCAACTACACCCCAATCTAAGCATTGCACACTTTTTCTAGCCATCAGGGCATTTTCTGCCCCCAGCTGACAGTCTTCCTTTTACTGAAAAAAGCAACCAGTTCAGAGCTGCCACATCTTCCAAATGTCCCCATCTGCATCTTACCTCCCGAAGTTGGGCGGTCCCTGCCCCTAACATGGGCCAAACTCCCTCTAGCCCTGGATCCCATCCCGCTTTCAAGGATTTTGTTTTTATAATTCCAGTTTTGCTCTTGTGATTTCCTATTCTATTGGATTATTCCTAACTGCGTGTTAAAAACAGTTATCGTACTTCAATCTTATTCTCCTTAGGCTTCTTTTCCCTCTGACTGCAAACACCCCCTCCCCACTTCTTTGCAGTTTCTAGAAAGACCTCTTATAAATGGTCCCTCTCCATTGTCCCATTCTCCTTCCAGGTCTCCCTTGAACGTGTGTCATTATCAAAGTTTTATACCTGCCACTGCACTAAACTGCTCTTCCCAAGTTTACCTCTCCATTGCATCAAATCAGTGCATCAGATCTTAATCTTTCCCCACCACCTTCCTCTTTCTAATTTTTAAATAATTTCTTTTTAAATTTTTTTAAACTTTTTTATTTTAAAGAGAAAAAACTAACAACAACAAATACAATGAAAATGATAACAGGATTTGAAAACAAGGTGATAGTAATTAACAATTGTTGTTATATTACATATTGTTATCTTCAACGAAGTTGCCCAGATTACCAGATAGAAGAATGCAAGATGGATCAAACAGTTAAAGAGAATTAAAAGTAATTTTAAAAAAACATTAGAAATGATCATTTTTAAATAATTTCTCAGCCTCAAAAATCATGATCTGTTTTGGGTCTGGCAATCAAATAGTACCCCAAAATTTCAATTTTTAGTATCTTTCTCTTTGTTACCGTATCTGATTGAAATGTCCTGAAATTCCTCTATTCCTACAAATACT
Organism: Dinomys branickii; assembly: GCA_004027595.1. Lineage (NCBI taxonomy): Eukaryota > Metazoa > Chordata > Mammalia > Rodentia > Dinomyidae > Dinomys > Dinomys branickii. Next base: position 112,160 of record PVLD010005191.1, read on the forward strand.
CTCTGAAAATAAGTAAAACTTTAAGCACTTCAAGAAATATTTATGTTAAATACACACATACATGTGAGGTGAAGAAAAATAAAACATAGCATTATTTTCTATAGAGATGCTCTAGTACAGCAGGGCATTATGGGTAGCACCTACTGTGGTATGCACCTGTGTTGTGCTAGATACACTCCCTGTCCCTTCTGCAGTGTAAGGAACCCTGTGTCAGAGGTCCCCATGGAGAAGGAACTTTTCCAGCACTGGCGCACATCATTGCAATTTAGTTGCCGTTATTAGAACTATATTTGCAGTAACTATTTATGTTAACGAAAAGGTCCTCAGAATCATTTGAATAGCAGCCCAGAAGGTCCAGGAACACTGATGAGAACTGAACCCTGAGTAAGAGAGGGAATGAGTGTTTTGAAAAAGGTATAAGCACCAGGTGAAAAGTTGAGAGATAAATAAACAAATACCTTTTTAGAGAAATGTAACACTTCGCTTAATATATGGACTGCTGGCCTTCAGTTAAGCAAATATCAAGAAAGCAAGGGGGAAATGTGTTTGTTGTATAGCACGTCCCAGGTTTGCTTTCAAAACATGAGGTCACCATTATTATCATGTATACTCACTTGGGAAGCCCTCATTTCTGTTAATGTGGGGTCAAGTTGGACGCCACTGTTTGCTTCCTAGTTAATTAACTATGACTAGAGAGTTTGCAAATGTAGAATTTTTTTCTCTTCTTTTCTTTTCTTTTTCTTAAAACACAGGTATTCTCCAGTGCGACTCAGGAACGATAAGAGAAGAAATTCAGATATTTAGACTCTTTTGCCATGAATGTCAGAGAGTCTTCCATGATCGTTTAATTAATAATGAAGATAAGCAATACTTCCATGTTATTTTGACAGAAATGGCCAGTAAATATAAAGCGTTATTTGCCCGTTCTTTTCTCATCTTCACAGACAAGCAGTTGGTTCCTTTCTCTTTTCTTTTGCATCTTTCTTTTTTAATTTAACTTTTCTTTATTTCATTGGTACATATTTGTAGTACATTCAGTTTATAATTGTCTTGGGCAGTGGGTAGCAATTTGGTTTCTATAAAGGAAAATTAAGCTGGGTAATGAACTTTGGTCATTCATGGGAAAAATTTATTTTCTTTCATAGTTCAAATTTATAAAATATTATGAAAATAGTTGTTTAAAATTCAGGAAGGATCAATAGTTACAATTCAATATAAAATTTTAAGTAGAGGGGGGAAAGTAGGAGAAACAGCATTTTGTCTAAGCCATGATAAATATCTACTACTTCTTATTAAGTACCTAATATTTGTTATTTAACAAAAGTTTTAAATAGTTGTCAAGTATTCTTCATCTTAAACCTTGGATATCATCAGCCAAACCGAAGGAGCTTGGTGCTAACAAGACTTTCAGGTTTCATTTATGCTAAATTGAGCTTCTCAGTAACTGCTAGCATTATTTTGTATATCCTGCCATTAAAATGCAGCATTCAAGCCTCTCATGCTGTTGAAAACTATTTTTGCTTTTTAACAGACAAACACTTTGGAATTGCAATTGGCCTGGAATATTTTTTAAATAAACCTATCGTATTTGGAGACTTCATTAAGGCAAGTATATGTTGCTGATTTGACTGCATTTAAAGGGTAGCAAGCATGCACTCTGTTCCAGTGCAGGTATTCTGTAAGAACTTTACATCTGTAAAAGTTAACTATCCTGCCTGGGTGTGGGTGAACTGTGGCCCCAGGGGTCACACCCACCTTCAGCCTATTCTTGCAAACAAAGTTTTATCAGAACACAGCCACAAGTATTCATGTGTAGCATTTGTATGAGTCCTTCTGCAGGACAAGAGCAGAGTGCATGATGACAGTGGACCTGCAAAACTGACAATATTTCCATTTACTGAAGAAAAAAGAGTTTTCCTCATTCTGGTGACCCTCTTTTTAGTAATAGTATGAATCAAACATCCGTTAAAGAATTCAGTTTGGAAGAAAGCAGAGAGGCTTGTCTCTTAACTCAGGCCCAGAATCCCTCATTGTGTTCTTAAAGTTGTTCAGCGCCTGCTTACATCCTGCTGATTCCTTGGTGTAACTGCTGTCACTTCAGGGTAACTCCAGTAATTTCCATTTCATTTAATTTCTTTTCTATTTCCTTACAAGTGTCTCACCTCTGCCCCCAGTGATGTCTATGTACACAACCGCCTAAAACAGATCTTCCATCTAAGCACCACACCTGCACCGACAGGCAGCCCCCCGTTTCACCAGGTTGACTGTTGTGCAGGAGCCATGTCTTTTTCTTTTTACCCTAAGCCCTGGATTCTCCTGCAGAACTAGGAACACAGCAGACCTCCAGACAACACTGGCTCAACACAATCGAGCTCACCTTTATAGTATATGTGTTCAGGACCTCAGCCCTCTGGAAGGCCCCTCCAGATGAGTACTGCCACCTGCCAGATAAAAAGATAATTAATTTATACGGTTGAACTATACCTGTTTAAATTTACCATTAAAAATAAAGTCCAGAGTTTTTTTGAATATTGTATTTTCTGTCTGTTTCTAGTAATTATATTATTAAACAGGGAAGTAAAGCAAAGCAAAAAGAAGAGCTGAACTCTTGCGGCACTGCCTAGATGTAGTTCAGCCAAAGTTCCAGTGTCCTCAGGACAGTTGCTAGAGCAAAGACCTCCACTAGGTACAAACAGGATTTAACTCCCTTTAGTCTACACAATTCTTCTTCTCAACATTTTTTTTAAATTTTATTTTAAAGACAAAAGAATGGAGACATATGAACCAGAAAAACCATGAACAATACAGAAAATACAAAGTTATACAGAATATAGTAGGGAATTAGAACTGGATGTTGTATTACATAGTTATCTTCATATTAATTAACACAAAAATATTAAAGGAAATACCAAATTATAGATAAGATAGTAGGGAATTTGCACTGGATGCTGTATAATATAAAGTTATCTTCATTTCTGCTAATACAAAAACGACTGAGGAAATACAGAATTATAGAGAACATAGAAGGGAATTAGCTCTAGATGCTGTCTTACATGTTACCTTCATCTTTGTTACTCAGGTTACACAGATGATGGCCCTTTTGATCAGTTCGTTTTTTCTCCTCCCTCATCTCCGTTGCCCTACCACTCAATCAGTTATCTTCCCTGTGATAATAACTGTACTCCTGGGTTTATCTATATCCTTGGACTCTCACCTTGGGAAGAGATATAGCTGCCTCA
>PVLD010005192.1:0-115166 GCA_004027595.1 Dinomys branickii
CCCCCCCCCCCCCCCCCCCCCCCCCGTTTTAGTGCTTGTGGCCCAGGTTGGGTAATGGATCCCAAACACCTTGTCCCTGCTCCGTGTGGCTTCCGTTTTTAACCCTTATTTGGTAAGCAGTTTTTCCATGAGACACATCTTTGACCCTTTTGTATTCTTCTCCCTCCCCACTATAAAATGGAGCTATATACGTTCTTTTGTTTAGAGACAATGGGTCACATGCTGTGTCATCTAAATCTGTGACCAAGAGGTAGTCTTGTGTCTGAAAGGCCATGACGCGTCAGTTGTCCTGGTTACATGACATCATGTAGCATTCTGTTAAAAGGGTATGTTCTTACCATACATTTGGGGTTGGGGTCTACCCTTTAATCTGAAAATTGGGTCCTTGGGATGGGTGCAATTTATAATGGAGAATTTAAATCAAAACAAAGAATGTCATTACATCAGTAGGAAAAGTAAGGAGTTCTTAGGTCTTATCTTTTTCCTTACCTGAGGCTTACCAGGGTTTTAGATACTTGAGATAACGGACAATCTAACATTCTTGTGTTTGTTAGGTCTGTTACATAGTGCCTTGCAGACACTAACGGCCTTAGTGAATGTTAGACTTTGCTTATGCTGCCAGCTCAGTAGATTAACAGGAAGAGGGCCAGGGATATAGTTTGGTGGCGCAAGCGCCTGCCTGGCAAGTGTGAGGTCGTGAATTCAATTCCTGATACCAGAAAAAAGTTAACAGGAAGAAAATTATTTTCCTTTTTTAAAGTGACGAAGTCTTCAGATTTAGAAAATAACTGAAATTGTAAATTGAAAATATTTTATATAAAGCTATTAATATAATAAGCTTCTTATACTTTTTTTTTTTTTTTTGTCTTTTTGAGACAGGGTTTCACTATGCAGTTCAGCAATCCTCCTGCCTCAGCTTCCTGGGTGCTGGGATTACAGGCATGTGCCACCACACCCAGCTTTTACTAGTGAATATATCTAGTAAATACAATTTTGTTTACTGGTTATAAGCGGTGTTTTACTTTTTTAACTTACAAGATTAGCACTTCATTTTAACTTCCTTTTAACTTCTTGAGAAATCACGCCTAGTAATAATAAATATGGTTCATTCCTAAGAAAACTGGGAAATGAAGGAAAGAGGCACAGGAGGGGAAAGTTTTAGCGGCAAAGTGTAAGTTATAGTGAAGAATTGAGGTAATTGTCCAGTGGTTCCAAGAACATTCACAGACATGTGGGTTTTTGTGGATGCTGTTCAGCTCTGCAAATTTTTTTGTTTTTCTTTGAAAAAAAACCCCGTTACTTACTGATCAGAATCAAGTGAATGACTGCTTGTTTTTCTGTGCTAGGATTCCTGTAGCCTCAGTCAAAATGCTTTTACATCAGTTATAGAGGTGACTGGATGAGCAAGCAGCACCTCTGAGAGGGCACCCGTGCTCCTGTGCTCTTCTGGCATTTGTGAGACTTTCACTTTTCTGATTCTGAGCTTTTAGTTTGCAGTGAAGCGGTCAGTCAACAAGAAGTTTCCAAATGTCTTACGACCACCTAAAAAGAATTAGGAATTGTGAACTCATCTGTCACATGCTACAGGACTCAGATGTTTAAGTGTTTCATGGGAGTGAGTTCCGATGGGAAGCTGGAACAGTCAGGTCACAACTCTGGTGGGGGGGTGAGATGTGGCATAGCACAGTTTTGAAGTTAAGTGTCCCTGGCCTTAAGTACAGGACTTACTGAAGCATCCTTCAGGGTGTTTCGGTGCAGTTCCTCAGTCACTGGTTTTGACTGTATCCTGGTTCAAGTGGAACACAGCAGATGGTGTGGTTCTTCTTACCCTAGTGTAGACTTGTTAGAAACAGCAAGATTGATTTTCCCCACTACCCAGAGAGGGCCTGAGGAAAGAAGTACTCAGGGACTCTGGTTGGGGGATGTAAGGAAAAAATGGGTCAGACAAATTTACTTTGGGGTGTCAAGAATTTACTATTACAGTGTATTCTGATGAGTCTTTCTCAATGCTATATTTTATCCTAATAAGAATTCTTAGATAAAATTGTTTAAATGTAGAAATATAACAATTAAAAAACTATATAGAAACCACATAGATGTAGGGCTTTTAGGAACGATACATATAGGTAAGAGAGAAACTTAGTTAAAACTGAAAATGTAGGTGCTGGGAATACAGCTCAGCAGCACAGTGCCTGCCTCACCGGTGCTGAGTTTGATTGCCGAAACCAAAGGGAAAGAAAAGAAAATATAGCGTGAAGAGATTCAATGTAATTTCTAAATCATTTGAAAATATTGAACAGATAAATTGAACTGGGTTAAATGTCAGTATTCTTTATTTGCTGGGGATCTATATAGTAACTTACTAAGGTCCACTAGAAAATGGATGTTGATGAGAATTTCTGGGCTTAAGCGCCTGGGGGGTATTTATTCATTTTTGTGCTGGGGATTCAACTCGGGACCTTTCCTCAGCACTACATTCCCAGCCCTTTCTATTTTATTTTGAGACAGAATTTTGCTAAGTTGCTCCAGGCTGGGCTTCAATTTGGGGTTCTTCGGCCTCATCCTCCAGAAGTACTGGCGTTACAGGAGTGAACCACCATGCCCGGCTCGAGGTTTTGTATTAGTGAACACATACTTCAATTAAATGTACTCAGTGAGGCTGGGTCTGTAGTGCAGTGGTAGAACCACTCTGCACAAGCACAGAATTCAAAAACAAGTGAGTGAATGAATATCACAGACAGACGTGCCGAAATTCACGCTGGGCATGGTGGTGCCCACGTATAATCCCAGCACTGAAGGCTGAGGAAGGAGGATCACTGTGAGTGCAAGGGAGCCTGGGCTACAAAATGAGTTCAGTGCTAGCCTGAACTGTATAGTGAAACCCTGCCTCAAAACCCCCCCACACACACAACACACACACAAGTGCGCGCACGTGACACGCTGAAATTCACTATTGGGTAAGTAATATCTCCAAAGTAGATCAGAAATTACTGCATGTTGTACCTTTATAACAATCTTGAAATAGGATAGCAGATTCTGAGTTAGCCACAGAAGAAAGTGTGTGTTTATTCTCTATTCTCATTTTGACAGTGCCATTTGGGCAGCTGTCTCTTACTGAAAATGGCATTAATAGTGAAAACTCAACGTTCTTACTTTTTTGTATATGAGAAATTGACAACACAGCTATTCAAAAAGGAATGTAGCCTTTTGGGCCATTAATAACAAAATACTAAAGTATTTTTGAGATAGGGTCTTGCTGTGTAGTTCAGTTCAGGCTAGCCTTGAACTTACTGTGCAACCCAGGCCGACCTCACATTCTCAGTGATCTTTCTGCCTCAGCCTCCTGAGCGCTGGGATTACAGGTGTGCACCACCACGCTCATCTTAGAAGTTCTCATTTTTAAATTCTTTTAGATTAATTAAACTACAAAAATTTGAAGTAGTACTGTGTCATGTAGCATTATTGGTAAAGATACAGACAGACAAAGTACATGGAGACAGGACATGGGGTGAAAGCCACGCCAGAGGGAGATGGCACGGCGTCTGCCGCGGGGCTCGCTGCGCCTCCCAACTGGCTGCCTGGTCAGTGGGCACCGCTGGTTGTGACAGAGAAATTTAATTTTTAAACTTCAGAAGGTTTTGTTACTGATTTTATACATGATTTTTGTTACTCGAAGAATATAACAAAAATTATAGTGTAGAAAGCAAGCTAATAATTAGTAAATTAGTAACATTGATGCCCATCATTGCTGTCTGCAGCAAATGCCCGTTGTGGGTTTACTCAGTCGCTCTCTTCTGAATGCTCTGTTTTCTCACACTCCAGGAGTAGGCAGTTCTAGGTTGAGGCAGCTAGCAGAGCTGGCGAGTGAACCTAGGCGGTGTCTGCCCGCGCGGGCTCTTCACCGCTGCTTCACTGTCTCCAGGTGTGGTTACTATCCATGCTCATGACTTAGTTTACCTCTGTGGCAGTTTATTAATACACTTGTTTGTCCTTTGGAGTTTTAACTCCATGTGTACAGCTTCTTTGGGTTTCTGTGCAATTCCTTTCACTTTGCGACTGTGTACTATGTGCCACAGAATGTGACCGCTGTGCTCACGGCCACGAGTATTGTAGAAGTGAAAGGTCTCCTTTTAGAGCACCTTAGGGAAGAGCCAGGCGGCTGCTTTTGAGTGAGTGCCTCCCAGGCTTCTGTTCCCTTCTCTTTCCCACACTGGTAGGTACAGAAGTGCTGAAATCATAGTCGAGCGCAGGTCCTACCATACCTTAGGGTGTACTAAAACTCCTGTAAGCTTTTATGTACTTTTGACATTTTAGTACCCTCAACTACTAAACCATCTATAGGCACAAAGGGACTCCTGAATAGTTGGAGAGAAAAGTCGTAAAGTTCATGTATTTATATACGTTAAGGTGAGGTCTTTACCTTTATTGAGATCAAATCCTAATGAAATTTATTTGGCTTTTCAGTCTGTAGCAGATAATCTCTAAGTTCATTTCTATGATTTGGCCAGGTGTGGTGGCGCTTTAGCAGTCTCTGTAATCCCAGCACTTGGGAGGCTGAGGCAGGAGGATCCTTGTGAGTTCAAGACCAGCCTGGGCTACAAAGACAAACAACTATGATTTAGAAACTGAAAATGCTCTGAAAACCAAAAAAAATTTCTCAGCCTTTTAAATGGAAGAACATGCTCTAAGCTGATAAAAGTTTAGTTGAAGATCTTTGCCCCCTCTCTTAGTGTGAATATACATTTCTGTAGGAATACAGAAAAATTAACATGCTCATTATGGTATATTGCCTGCGACCTTTGTGAGATGTAACATCACATACACATTATTTCTTAAAATCAAAAATTTAAAATTTTTCTTTTCTTGAGACAGTTTTTCCTATGCAGTTTAGACTGGACTTGAATTTACTGTATGTCCCACGTGGCCTCAGATTCAAAGCAATTGTCCTGCCTCAGCCTCCCAAGTGCTGGGACTATAGGTGTATACCAATATGCCTAATGATTTTGAAATTTGAAATGTATCTAGCCCTGGATGTTTCAGGTGAGGGATCATAAACTTGCACAGATACAGTGTCTGTAGTAGCACAAACGAAGCCTAAGGTACAGAACTAAGAATATTTATTCCATTACTCAGGCCCAGCAGTGTGAGGCCTTGTAGTATGGAACAGTGCTTCTCAAACGTGAAGACTGCATGGATCCCTCTTTAATTAATACCATTTAGTTTTTTAAAAAATTGAGACTCAGTGGCCACCTTACCCGAAGTCCACTATCAAACTGTTTCACGCCTTGTCACTTAGCTAACTTCATCCTGTTCCTGAAAGGGGCCGATCTCAGCTGAGTATTGTGCACTGGTTTAGGCCACCAGATGTCTTCCTTTCCCCCAAATCTGTTCCTTTTTGCAGTTTTTCTTAGGAAACGTCTCCCTACCGTGAAATGGAATAACCATGTCTTGTAATTTATTCGCATGAATGGACCCAGACTATGTCTAGAAGTGACTAGAAGACAGGCTGCCTGGAGATGTCTTTACTGGAAAGAAGGCTGTCTGTACCTTTAGTCTGTGTGGTAAGAAGGTGACTGTGCCAGAGGTGGGAAGCAAACCCTCACGTGGTTACCTGACCTTCCTTTCCTCTGCAGCCCTAGACTAGAGCCCACACTCCTGGGCTTAGTACCGGGTTCTTGCTGGTCACGGAAACAGCTTTCAGCAAGCTCGCGCTTTTAGCCTCTGAGTTCCAAGTTCCTAGGTTTGGGTCTCTTTAAAGAAAAAATACAGCCAGATATGATGGCAAGTGCCTGTAATTCGAGCACTTGAGAGGCTGAGGCAGGAGGATTCCTTTGTGTTTGGGGCCAGCTTTGGCTACATAGAGAGATCTTGTCTCAAAAAAAAAAGACCGAGAGAGAAAAGAGAGACACAGAGACAGAGAGAGCTGGCTCACGGAGAATCGCCAGTCTGTCTTCTCTTTGGTATTGGTAAAATACGTTTTCTCATGCTATTACTGAAATGAAAGCAAAATAAAGATTTCTAGCACCGGTAGCCTCCAGAACGTGTCCCTGGAGAAGACTCATTGAGAAACACCAGTAGAGTGGCAAACGGTCCCGTCAGCTTCAGCGGTCTCTGAGCACTGTGCTTCAGTGAGATGCTGTGTAGTAATGACCCTGAAGACAGTTCATGTGTTTCCTGGTATTTATAACTTTTAAAGGAAATGGGGAAATCCCTCTTTTTAAAAGCGTACACAGAGTTTTTGATACTTACTGTCTTCTGCCTCCTTCCAGTTGGGAGTCACTGTCATACTGAGCGACTCTGGTTGGGAATATGTTGGGTTTATTTTCTGCTGAGACAGAAAACCCTGAAAAACTGACAAGCTACAGTGCTGTAGTGGTGTTGCCTTGAGAAAGTAATTTCAGTGTTCGCTCACTTCCTATAGCAGGGAGGAACCAGAGTGTCTGGCTGGACTAGCTTTCTGCTGAAAATATCCTGAAAGGCAGATAAAACCATCCTAAATGCATGCGTGTTCTGGCCAAACGTGAAGAGCACATAGGCCAAACACCATGGAATCCTGCGAAGTAAGCTGCTTCAGAAGCTGGCCATTCCCCTGAGGGTATTTGCTTCTATTTTTGTGGCTTTATAGGGCTTGGGTCCGGAAGCAAAACGCAGACCTAGTCAACACAGAACGTCGAGCAAGAGTTATCTCCCCATTAATTTGGAGACCTGTGGGGCTAATTGAAGCGTTTCATGCTCTAGAAACTCTCTCCCTTCCTATTCTCAGAAAATTGCCTTTCAGAATACTGTTACAGACAAGCAAAAAATCTTCACTGAAAATCTGCTATCACAGCGCTCGCGCTGGTGTGTAGCACATGTCCACACAGAGCTATTTCAGATGGTCCTGGGCCGTTACTGCTGCCGAGGGACTGCAGAAGTCAGCACGGTCGTCGTCATCCAGGATGCACTGGAAGCAGTCCATGGCCACAACCTCTCGGCCGCTCGTCCTGCACACTGAAAGGACAGTTAGAGTGAGCAGTTTATGATAGAAACTACCCAGCGAAAGCACCCAGGGTGAGAGACTAAGCGAAGTCAGACCAGCAAAGAGTTCAGGACCTGTAATCACCAGGGGCAGAAGATGAAAGTCCACTTACTATGTTCAGTGAGAGGCTTAAGTGAGAAAAGAACAAATATTTTGGAAAAGAATCACAACTTCTAGAAATGAACAGTTGCTGGAAGTGAAGTTCAGCGGCTGGGTGTGAAGACAGACTGGTGAGGAAAGTTGGTGTGATGAACGGCAAATCCGAAGAAATTCAGAGTGCAGCATGGACGGAGTGGAAAGTATAAGACATGAATAAGGGGAAATTCTTTCCGAGGAATAGATTGTTTTCCAAAGAATACTAAGTTTCAATAACAGCGAGTAGACGACCATGAAATGGTGCACAAAGCTAAAGCAGCAGTCTAGAATATTAGCTGGCAAACACTTTCCAAAAGCAGAGGTAAAATGAAGGTGCGCTCAGATGCGTAAAATCTGAGAGCTCACTGACGGGACCTGCCCCCACCTGCTCTGTGGTGCCGGGGATTGGACACAGGTTCTCTGGAGTACAAAGCGCACCTCTGCTACTGAGCTACTCTCTCAGCCCCAGTTTTTTAAGTATTCAGAAAATGGTCATAGGTATAGTCTTGACTTAGGAAGGAATGGTCGGGGCCAGGGATATAGCTCAGTGGCACAGCGCCTGCCTTGCAAGCGTGAGGTCATGAGTTCCATTCCCAGTACCAAAAAGAAGAAGGAATGGTCAAAGAGGATGGATAAATTATTAAAAATTGACTAGATGAGCAATAATGACAGTATCTTGCAAGATTAGAAAGAAAAAAATGGCTGGGCATAGTTTTACACTTGGGAGGCTGAGGCAGGAAGATTGGAGTAAGTTGAAGACCAACAGGTATTACATAGTGAGACCCTATCTTAAAAACAGCCTAACAAGATAAAAACAAAACAATGAGAAATCATCATTTTGAGAAATTTCAGTATGTAATTTTATTTTTCTTGTCCTAGAGTAGAATATCACTATAATATTGAACATAATATACAGATCTTGAAATCTCTTACTAGATACCTTGGGAAATTCAGGAGCTACACTGCTGTGGAAAAAATTGTACCTTTAGCTGGGCATGGTGATGCATGCCTGTAATCCCAGCACTCTGGAGGCTGAGGCAGGAGGATCATTGTGAGTTTGACCAGCCTGGGTTACAAAGTGAGCTCAAGGCCAGTCTCAAAGGTGTAACAAGACCTTATCTCAAAAAGACAAAAATAAAAAAGGGCACCTTTAGTTCCTAGGCCCTCTCAAGGCACTGCCATGTTAATTACATAGCGTAGCTCTAGACAGGGGTTCCAGAGTGATTGTACAGCACCAAGTTTATCTGAACTCTTTACTTCTAAAGTTCTCCTTATAAGGAGAAAATGTTCCTTCCTAAAATGCAGAAGACATGAAGTCTTAACACAAATCTGTACTTTACTAAATTGTCTTTTATATGTATCTCTTTTTTTTAAAGAAATTAGAAATGGTTCAATGCTTGTGTTAATTACTTGGTTGTAAGTTATAGCCCCTCCTCCCACCCCATGCAAATGACCGTGTGCGGTATTCTTTTCAAACCCCACGTTATAGTCTCTGTCACAGTCTGCTGATCTACAGTGCCTTGTTGTATGCACCACTGATGTGGTTTTCCAAGTTTTGTTTTGTTTTGTTCCCCACTACTGGGGGTGGGACCTAGTGAGATACATCCACAGGCCACACCCCCTTTACCCACAGCTCTCTACAAGAAGTTTTATTTTTAATTTTGAGACAAGATCTCTAAGTTGCCCAGGCTGAATGCAAACGTTCAACCTTCCTGTCCCAGAATGCTAGAATTGGCGGTGTGGGCCACAATGCTTGGCTGACATACAAGTTCTTGAAAGATTAATAGCCCGGATTTCCTTTTTGTTCTTTACACTTTTGCTTTTTGAAGCAAACTGATCATGTGTATTATTAGTGCTTTGCCAGTGAATGTTTTCAGTTTAAGACAGTTTCATATGACTAGAATTTTATGTATATATATATTTTTGGGGGGTAGTATGGGAATTGAACTCATGACCTCAAGCTTGGCGGGCAGGCACTCTGCCATTGAGCTATATCCCTGGCCTGAATTTTCCAAATAAAACCTAAAGTTTTGTTAAAATTTTTTTGGCTATGCATATGTACACCTTTCTTTAGCAGTCTTGTATATTATTACATGTTCCTGAAAATGCTGAAAGTGTGCACAGCTGCTGGGTCAGTTCACCTAAAACATTGTAGCTTTGTGTCAGAATGCTAATGAAAATCAATATTAGAACATTAGAATATTTTAAAATATGAATTTGTTGCAAATAAAGAAATACTGTGGTCAGTTTGGGATTTTAAAAAAAGGTGACCACCGTGAAAGGATGGCAGAAGCTGCAGTGGTGTAGTCAGTGAGATGCACGAAGGTTGGAGAAGGGCTCACCTAGGGGTTCCATCCGGCCAGCTGTGCCACGAGGGAGCGCCTGGGGCGGATGAAAACTGCACTCAGCGCTGTACTGTCAGTAGCTCCCACTCTCCATTGGGTCAGCCTGTTAGGGGCTTATCTGTTATTTGGTGGTACAGAAAGCATGGTCCAGGAAAGGTCGGGGACACACTAAAGGGATTTTTATGTTATACTAAAGCCTTTGCCCTTTTTTACTGATGAGCTCATTTGTTGTACGGAAAAGTTTGTAACAGAATAGGCTATGCTAAGAATCCAAGAGGTGGCTTCTGTTTCTGTCTTAAGCTTTCTGCTAAGACCATGACCTTTTTTTGAATCAACTGTGTGTATGTATCTGTATGTTGGAGTGGGGAGAAATGGAAATACAGCTAGAAGTATGTCAGTCTGTTTTAGGTGATCATTTTCAATGGCTACTGAATATTACATTGAATAGCTATGGTTTAGGTGCCATTTCTCTGTTGAAGGATATGCAAATTGCTAATAGTTTTTCATTATCTTTAATCTATGGACATTTGCTGGAGAAAGAAGGGGACTTTTTTCTGTGTGTCTTTGTTTTATTAAAGTGAGTTGTTGGAATTGGTGGATCAAAGATTGAAATATTTGATAAGTTTTGATATATATGTCAGTTGGCCTTCCAGAATGGTCGTAGGTCCTTCTTCAAGTGGTCATGGCTCATACCTATAATCCCCGCACTCAGGAGACTGAGGCAGGAGGATTGTGAGAGAAACACCAGCTGGGCTACACTGCAGGACGCTGTCTCAGAACAAAACAAAAACAAAATTGTACATTACACATACTTTTAAACTATTACTAATTAGGCAGAAGCAAATACTGTTAGTACTAACGTCTGTGCTTACTACTTACTAGGTCCTGTGCTTAAGTACATTATATTTGTATCTGTATGTGTGTATGTATGTATTCGTTGTCTTTTTTGAGACAAGGTCTCGCAATGTAGCCCAGGCTGGCCTCGAACTCACAGTGATCCTCCCACCTCAGCCTCCGGAGTGCCGGGATTACAGGTGTGCGCCGCCACATTTCCATTTTGTTTTTCATTTCCTTGCTCCTTAGTGAAGCTGATACTTGCTGGTACAGTATATTTATTTACTGTTTGTATATAATCGACTGAAAAGATCAAGATAGTTTGCCTGTTTATCTTTGTGGTGGACTCTTCAGGGGGTGGTGTTCTGAAAGGATTGTTTAGAAACAGTTCTTTTTTTTTTCCTTAAAAATACAATGACAGTTCACATCTTAATAATAGGATGCTAGCCTCTTAGTGTCCACGCTTGATTTTTGTTTTGCTGTGCTTTGAGATAAGATCCCATGTTGTAGTGCAGCTGCACGTTGAATTGATTAACACAGGCTGGTCTGGAACTCACAGTGATCCTCCTGCTTCACCCTCCTAAGTGCTGGGATTACAGGTGTGCACCATCGTGCCTAGCCACACCTGATTTTTAAACTTCCCTTGGATACATACTTTGTATAATTTTTTGGCAATTTTGCGACTGTCCTATTGCTCTACACATTACAGTAATGGAATTTTATTATAAATTTGTAATTAATCACCAGGTGTGGTGGCTCACATCCATAATCCTAGCATTTGGGAAGCTGAGGCAGGCGGATTGCTGTGAGTTCAAGGGCAGCCTGGGCTACATAGCGAGTTGAAGGTCAGCCTGCACTACATAATGAGACCCTGCCTCAAAAAAAAGTTGTATTTGCCATTATCTAAATTAGTGTCTGATGAGACTGTTTAATCAGTAGTAGTTACTAAGACTGATTTTTTAGTATAAACTCTTTTTTTTTAATAAGTACAGTGGTATTGCTAAAAACAGAAGTTAAAGAGATTTTGTGCAACTTTAATGGATAAAAGACTTAGATACTGAATTTAGCCAGGTTTACAATTTTGGCTCTACGTTTTATTAGCTTTAGACCCTTAGGCAGATGGCTTACGTTAATTCTCAAAGGCAGTTAATACAGCATTTGGTACAAAGGCTGTGAGGAATGAAAAAAATACATGTACATGGAGAGCAGGAGGGGCACCACCAAAAATTATTTTTTTTTTCTATTTTTTATTTTTTGGCGGTACTGGGGATCGAACTCAGGACCCTGCGCTTGCTAGGCAGGCGCTTATTCCACTGAGCTATATCCCCAGCCCCCCTACCACCAAAAATTATAAACCAGGAAAAGAAAAACTTTGTAAATATTGCAATACTGAATTTATTAGACATCGTGAGATTAACATGTTACTTTTGACCACTACAAGAGGTCCTCAGAGCGGTGACCACTAGTCGCCAGGCATTCCTGTGTTAGTGCGGCATACTGCCGAAGTGTGGATGATAGACAGACAGATAGATCAATTGATCATTTCAATCTAAAATAGTTACAGTTTGTTTTCCTTTGTTTTGTTGCACTGATAATTAAGCGCAGGGCCTTTGAACTGAACTACATCCCCATACGTATAGACTTAGACTCATTCAATTCATTTAGAAATAGAATCTCTCACGGAGTTGTTGCCCAGGTTGGTTAGGGTTTTAGCAACAGGGTCTCAATAGGTTGCCTAGGCTGGGCTTGAACTTGTGATCCACTTCCTGCTTCAGCCTCCCAGAATGGTGGGATTACAGGTGTGCCACCACTCACTCATCACATTTTAAAGTGTCTTTTGAGCCAGATGTGGTGGCACGTGCCTATATTCTCAACACTTGGGAGGCTGAGGCAGGAGGATCACCGTGAGTTCAAGGCCAGCCTGGACTACATTGTGAGTCCAAGGCCAGGCTGAACTACATAACAAGACCCTGTTTCTCTCAAGCAATCAATCAGTCAGTCAATCAAAAAATAAAGTCTATTGGTAGAGAGACTTTGGTAATAAAAAGGAATAATCTGATCTGTTACATACTGCACGTCAATTGAAATATATTGTGTATGTGTGTGTGAATTTTTATATATATGTGGTTTTGATGATTGACAGAAGAGCTAAGTTTGTTATGGTTTAGGGTTCTCCTTTTACAGTGGCTTGATGTTTTAAGTTACTGGTCTACATGAGAGAAATGCGGGCTGGATATGATGTGAATGCTGATCATATTTTAAATGAGTAAGATTTAAGTCATTGTTCTGGTAGGTGATGTGTTTTTAATGTGGTCAAAGTATTTGTTGACTACAGTTTGGTTCTGAAGTTAGTCTGTCTAGGTTTAAATTCCAGTGTTTCCACTTAATAGGTAGGCAACAAGCAAGGCAACAAGTTTAACCTTTCTGAGTCCTTTTTCCCATGTCTGAAGAGATTCATAATAGTGCCTGATTCACAGGGTTTAATTGATGATTAACTGAGATATGGTATGTAAAACATTTAACAGGACATCCAACCCCTGAAGTATTGTGCTGTTACTGACTGAGAATTCTGAGACTGTATCTAGTAATAACTACTGAAATCCAGGTAGACATCCAGAGTTCACCAGTTCTTAGAATTCTTGAAGTGATATGCCAGGTGTGTTAAACAAATTGAAACTCTGAAGATACGTCTCCCCATTTTAGTTACATAAACGTATGCAGAGTGAATAGGATGATAGAAAGTTTCCACTGAATTTAGAAGCAGGTTATCTCCGTGATCATTGAAAATGAAATGGGTTGTTAATTGTGACTTTCCTCTCCGGTCAGTTATTTTCCCTCTTTTTTTTTTTTTTAATGTGTGTTTCTGAAAACAAACAAACAAAAAATCATTCAAGAAAATAGAAATAGTTTTTCTCACTGTCCTTGACAATAGTTAGTGTCAGCCTTAAAACATATGTCAGTGCTTAATTAGATGGCACAGAGCTCAGCTTTAAAATACTTGGAAGCTGCCAGCTGCAGTGGCACATGCGTGTAATCCTGGCATTCAGGGAGACTGAGGGCAGGAGGGTTGATGTTGAGTTCGTAGCCAGCCTGAACTACATATCAAGACCATGTCAAAAAAAAAGAAAACAAAAGAGAAATAGGAAATGTTGCTGTGTTGAAGTCATAGGAATAGTATAGTGTGGTTACTAGTGCTATTGGGGAGGGGCTTGGAGAGGGGCACTGAGGCTGGGCAGAGAGGGGAGATGTTGGTCCGAGGGTGCAAAGCTTTAGTTACCCTGGAGGAGTAAGGTCCAGTCAGGAATAAGGTCCAGTCTTCTTGCACAGCATAGTGACTGTACTGAATGACTATGTGTATTTCAAAATTGCTGAAACAGTAGATTTCAAGTGCTCTCGCCATGAAGTAGTAACAAGCGTATGAGGTCTGGGTGTGTTCATTAGTTTGATCCAATTATTGTGTAATGGATGCACTATCATAATATCACTTGTGTTCATAAATATATACAATTATTTGTGTTCATAAATATATACAATATATATACAATTGTTCATAAGTATATACAATTATTTGTCAATTTAAAACAAATAATTTGAAAATAAAATAAATAGTTTGAAATCAAATATCTCTGTATAATATGCTTTATATTATTTTTTTTTGTCTTTTTGAGACAGAGTCTCACTGTGCAGTTCAGGTTGGCCTTAAGCTCACTTTGTAGCCCAGGCTGGTCTTGAACTCACAACGATCCTCTTGTCTCAGCCTCCGGAGTGCTGGGATTACAGGCGTGCACCACCATGCTTGGCGATATGCTTTAAAAATACTAGAAATGGTATATATATTTTTTATTTGTATAACACGAGGGATCATACTCAGGGACACTGTTCCACTGAGTACTGACACTGTCAGTTCCTCTTTAAATTTTTCTTGGAGATAAAGTCTTGCTAAGTAGGCCAGGCGGGCCTTGAACCCGGGAGCCTCCTGCTTCAGCCTCATGAGTAACTGGATGGTTTATCTTCTTATAGTAAATATTTCCAATTTGAGGAAAGGATTTATTTGGAATTGCTGTTTAAACACTATTTCAGATTTGATTATTTTCCCAATTAAGCTATATGCATCAATATTATAGTAAAATATAGATCATTCAGAAATATAGATTATAAATTCTTATAATTCAAAGACATAGCGTATTTGTTTCTAATAGTAACTTATTATGAGGTGGTTACTGTTGGGTGGGTACTGTACTAAGTATTTAAATTGTATAATTTTATCGCTTACACGTGTGGTATAAAATTAAATTTTTATTTATAGCTTTCAAATAATAGGAATAAATTCTCTTTGCATTGTAACTATCAGTATCTTCATTATAAAGGTGCAATATTATGCTCAAATATTATATGGGATAACTGGTTGCAACATTTCTCATATACACACATATACATATATGTGTATGTGTGTGTGTGTGTGTGTGTGTGTGTGTGTGTGTGTGTGTAAATAAAAATGTTTTTTTTCCAGAGTTTATGATCCTTGGGCCGTACATTTACTGGTGATGCTATGCTTTGCTTTGCTGCAGGCCTGTCAGAGTACATGGGTCCAGTAATTGGAATGACTCCAGATAAGAGGGCCGAAACCCCGGGGGCCGAGAAGGCGGCCGGGCTCGGCCAGATCTACAGGGCAGGAAGCTCACCCGAAGCTGTTGATGCGGCCCGGCCGAAGGCCACTCTCGTGGGCAGTGAGTCAGCAGATGACGAGCTGACAAACTTGAACTGGCTTCATGAAAGTACCAATCTGCTCACCAGCTTCAGCCTGGGCGGCGAGGGTCTCCTGGTGGGGAGCCCGCCCTGCGACATAGAGGGAGAAGCGCCGCCCCGTGGGCCGCCCCGCTGCCAGAGCCCAGAGAAGCAGCCCGCCTCCTCCAAGCCCCCGTACTCCTTCAGCCTGCTCATCTATATGGCTATCGAGCACTCTCCCAGTAAGTGTCTGCCCGTCAAAGAGATCTATAGATGGATTCTGGACCGCTTCCCCTATTTTGCTACCGCGCCGACGGGGTGGAAGAATTCTGTTCGTCATAATCTGTCCCTGAACAAGTGCTTTCAGAAAGTGGAAAGAAGCCACGGCAAGGTCAGTGCATATGAACACGGCTGTGTTTAGTGGGGAAGCTGACGGGGCCCTTCAGCCCTGGGCACATCGGGGACCATGGAGTCAAGTCAGATTACTTTGACATGGATATTGGCTCATCTGATTTCACTTGAGATATTTTATAGTTTGTAAGTATGGATAGAAATCTAGCGGAATTATGTTTAATGTACAATAGTTAGCTAGGTCATGCTTTTCCGTGTTGCCGTGTTTTCTTCTTAGTCTTTTAGTATTTCTGTAATTCCTGTTCTATATGACAGCTGCCTTATAAAGTGTAGACCATTTATTGGTAAATCTAAGTTTGCGGGCTGGGGATATAGCTCAGTGGAATAAGTGCTTGCCTAGCAAGCGCAGGGTCCTGAGTTCGATCCCCAGTACCGCAAAAAAAAAAAAAAAATCTAAGTTTGCGTTACAGTGTGCTTTAAGAAAACAGACTTCCGTAGGTAGGTGCAGCAGTGCTCCCTGTGGGAAGGGCAGGGCAGGGCAGGGCAGGGCAGGGCAGGGCAGGGCAGGGCAGGGCAGAGCAGACCGTGCATATGGGGTGGGGAACAATGACATCATGCTTCGTTCAGTTTCCCTTTTGAGGTCAAGTCAGAAAACACTTGGCTTGGTTTAGTTTTTTGAGATAGGGTCTTGCTGTGTGGTTCAATGGCCTTGAGCTCACTACGTAGCCCAGGCAGGCCTCAAACTCACAGTGATCCTCTAGCTTCAGCCTTCTGAGTGCTGGGATGACAGGCGTGCCTCACCACGCCTGGCTAAGTCAGAAAACATTTTAAAACAAAGATGTGTTGAGACTTTGCATCCTGTTATTTGTGACAGTGGGAATGGGCAAGCAATAACGTCTTAGGCAATGTAAATTCCTTGCCGAGGGAGAATTAAATAACTGTGCAAGCGGAGTTAGTTCAGTGAAGAAATAGGGTTTGAGCCGTTGAGCTGCCTCCTGTCTAAATCCGTTGACTTATTTAAAGCCTTATGTGACCTCCAGCTGCATCATGGGGGCTTCATGAAAGCCATCCCATCGGCTTTCAAAGCCATCCTCCGGCTGTGTGGTGTACTTTCTTCCCATTCCGTCGTTCCCCCGCCCCATCATGCATCAGCTTTAGAAATTCTTTTCCTTGCTGTGTATTATTCAGCAATTTGCTTGTTTGCTCCGACTCCATTGTTTCCTTCTACTGTTACCTTTTAATTTCAGTGCTCCTTACTACTTTGCTTTTTCTTTTTTTAAGGGGCTTTTTTCGGTATCAGGAATCGAAGTCAGGGCTGTGTGCTTGCAGAAGGTGCTGCACCGCTGAGCCATGTGCCTGGCCCTGCCCTGCCTCTTTTGTGGTTCAGTGTTCCCATGGGGGATCCCATCCACTCCTGTGGCTTCATGTGCTGTCTGGAATCTCGTGACTCCCACATCTTTCTTAAAGGCCAAGCCTAGACTTGGAACTAATTGTTAGATCTAGAGGTTTCTCAAACTCAGTTGATACAAAATTGAATCTTATTTTCCTTTCTGATCCTCTAGGGCAGTTGTGGTGAATCTGTAGAACATGTGTTACAGCCAGCTGTTTATCATTGAAGCCCTTAAAAGGGTCACCGTCACTGTCCTAGGGTCTGCCTGGATTTTAAGGTAGAACTCTTGAGTCATCATGGGTCTCTGCCTTTCACAGTACCCGGTTATTTAAATGTTAAATTTGAAGGGAATTTAGAGATTATCCCGATGGACTTACTTATTTTATAATCAGGGAAATGAGATTCCAGATGAGTCTGGACTGACTAACTGACTGACTGTAGTCTGAAAAGCCAAAGGTAGCATCTAGAAAACACAGTACCTGGTAACATCCATGCATATCTAAGAATTATTATTTTATTCTGTCTCTTTCCTTCAGTTTCTACTGCAATATTGGCCTAGTTTAGACCCTTCTGATCTCTCATCAGAGTGAACTATAGTATGAGTGTATGTGAATTGAGTCAGGCTCAGTTCAGAGGCACATGCATGCCTGTAAGCCTAGCGCTCTGGAGAGCTGAGGTAGGATGGCAAGTTTGAGCCCAGCCCAAGCAATTTAGTAACTCTGAAATCCTGTCTCAGAGTTAAAAACTTCCCGACAGGGGCCGGGGATGTAGTTCAGTGCAAAGGCCCTGAGTTCAGTCCCTAGTGGGTACATGGTAGGGGTGTGTGGGTTGTGGATTTCTCAGAATATTGCTCCCATTCTCGGGGGGACCAGCTGTGTCTGCCTGCCTGGGAACATTTGCTGTGCTTGCAGGGTGGGTGGGCTCTTCACGTCAGGCTGGGATCACACCACGGGGTTAGGAGACGGCTGGGAAGATAACCCAGGGACTACTGCAGTGCATTCTCTGGCCCACCCTGTGAGGCAGAGACCACCAAAGGCACAAAGACTGTTGCCCCGGGCCCTCACACAGCGCTGGTGCCCACGGCTGTGCGGTGTACTTTCTTCCCTCCCCTTCCCTCCCCTAACAGTCTGTCCATCTGAACCCAGGTAGGTTGGCAAAGCTGGTGACCCTGCTGAAGTGCCTCAAAACATGAACCACGGGAGGAGATAGGACTGTTCCTGATCATCCCAGAGGGACAGAGGCAAACCATCCAGCCCTCAACCCGTTACCAATTAAAAGCACCATTTGTTTTCCTCCGAGACAGAGATTTAGCTGCTTTTGTTTAACAGCAGTCACTGTTCCCTTGGGCCTACAGATGCCACTGGGCAGTTAAAAGTGACTGTGAATCTGTCTGCTTTATTATCTTAAAACTTTGGGTGAGGTTATAGGTGTACACCGCCAGACCTGGCTATAATTATATTTCTGCGTATTCAAATTAGAGGTATTTTCTATTGGCCTCTAGTTACAAATTAAGACATTATTTCTAGTCTGTCGTTGTGAGGTAAGTAAATTGCTAAGTAATAATAACGGCTACATCATTGAGCATATAACACACCAGAAATCTGTGTGCTTACAGATTTTACTGTATACTCTCCTAAGCATCTGTTGAAGTATTCTCCCTTAGTTGTAATTTAGTAGTTGAGTTTTTAATAATAACACTACTACTACTACTAATAATAATAATAGCAAAGACTCAGTGTTTATATGCTGTCTACTCTGCTAAATATTCTATATTTATTTCCTCAATACACATAGTAACTCTGTGAGGTAAGTACGGCCGAGGGCGTTAAGGCGGAGAAGAATCATGTACTAGGCCAAGGTACAGAAGTTAGAACTTGAACCTAAGTAGTCTGCTACCAGAGTCTGTGCTCTTACGGGTATAACATAAAGGATCAACAGAGAGAAGTTGTTCAGTTTACTGAAGCTGATGACCCTCTCAAAATTGATAAAGAATAACAGTAAAAGGCGTAGATAAATAATATGAGGGATGCTACAGTTAGATACTACCAAGAGGATGTTAAGAAGTTTATGAAGATATTTGAAAATTTTGATGCAGTTAATATCTAGGAAGAAAGAAAAAAATATCATAATTTTGTAAAACTAAAAGTAGAAAATGTAAATAATCTATAATAATTGAATAAACCAAATCAGTAGTCATGAATAAAATTCTCCCTCCTTCAAAGGAAGCATGAAGGTCACATGATTGTGTAGCCGGGTTTTGCCTAGCAGTGACAGAACACACAGTTCTGCTCTTCTTTCGCTGGCGGTGGTGCTGGGAGGAACCTAGGGCCTGTGTCCCGAGTTACAGCCTCAGGCCCCCGAGGCTTTCTGAGATAAGACCTTGTCAGTTGTCCAGACTGGCCTCAACTTGCAATCCTCTGCATCAGTCTCCACAGATCTAGTGTGTTTTCTTTGGTTTCTTTTGAGACAGTGTCCCACTATGTATTTTAGGCTGGTCTCAAAGTCACAGCCATCCTCCTGCCTCAGCCTCCCAAGTGCTGGGATTACAAGCATGCACCATCACTCCCAGCTTCATTAGAACTTTAAATAGTACAATAAGGAAAGAAAAACTATAAAGGTGAGAAAGGAAATTACAAAACAGTTCACATATTCTAAGATTGTGTATATAGAAAATGCATTATGGTAAAGTTATTGGATTTAATAGTTTAACAGGGTTGCTGAATACAAAATCAGTATCTAAAATTCAGTTGTATTAGTAGTCATGTTAGAAAATTAAAAAATTAAATGATGGTGTTTATAATAGCATTAAATAGAAATGAATAACAGATTTCTGAGACCTTATAGAGACACACAGAAGACAAGGTGGACAGGTACCACACAAAGAGACCCCAGCTCTCCCCTGCTTCTGTGACACAGTCAGCTCCGGGAGGGTTTGGGGAGAGGTGTGGAGGTGGGGACTGGCGGGGTAACAACTGCAGAGACTCTGACTTCATGGACGTGCAGAGACAGTATGACTTCACAGAAGTGCAAAGGGTTGGCAGACACTTGTGAAGGTGAGCAGGATGGCATGATGCTGGTCTTATAATGAGTAGTAAGATCAAACAGTGCTAAGATGCTCAGGACAAAGGGCTTTTTTTAAAAATTTTTTTTTTTTTATCTTTTTTTTGAGACAAGGTCTCACTGTGTAGTTTAGGCTGGCCTTGAACTCACTGTGTGACCCAGGCTTGCCTCGGACTCACAGCAACCCTCCCGTGCCTCAGCCTCCTGAGTGCTGGATTAGAGGGGTATGCCACCACACCCAGCAAGACAAGGTATTATAAATAAATAGATCAGTGAAGTAGAATAGAGAGCCTAGAAATAAGTCAGTGCGGATACAAACACATTGTTATATAGACAGTAAGAATATTCTGCTTTTCTGTTTTCAAAATGTATAATAGAGACATAGCCTTTCCCTAATATTTAAAGCTATGTATTTCTTTATTGCTACTACTGTAGTGGCATACTGCAAGTTGTGTTCTGTATTTTCATTGTCAAATTACTTTCTAATTTTCATTGCTGTTTCTTCTTCGAGCCAGAAGTTAACTTACTAAATAGTTCTGAAGGAATATTTATTGAAGTGTTAAATGAATTTTTTTTAGTGAAATTTTTTTGCTATTCTTTCTAACCTAATAGCATTGTAATGTATTTATGTCGCTATATTAGTTGTCAGATTTACCTGCCATTAGCGGCTTAAAGCAAGCGTTTATTGTCCGGCTGGCTGTGACAGGTGCTGAGCTTCAAGACTGCTGAGCCTCCACTGTGGCCTGTCACGCGCATCGCGGCTTTTCGCGAGTATTCCAGGTGTAGTAGAGAATATGCCTTCTCCAAGTGCTGGATGCTGAGCGCTATGATTGTTAGTTGTTTTCAATTAATTTACCTTAATCACTTCCTTAAAAGCTCTGTCTTCCAAATGTGGCCTCAGGAGAGAGGCCGACTAGTCCCTGTGCTCCTCACCTGTTCATTTAGGTTTAGACTCAGTTGCTAGTGTCATTAGTTACCATTGTTTCTGTTGAGAATTTCCTTTGTAAGGTTTTATAGACAGTGAGCACTCAAGTTGGAAAGTTGCTTTAGTTCACCCTCGCTCTCTACAGGGTGGTTCAAACTGGGCCCGGGGCACATGCCCATAACCCCAGCACTTCGGGACCTAAGCCGGGAGGATTGCGTAGCCCGGCAACTCAAACTTTTAAAAAAAGACCGATGTCTTAGTGACCTTTCTCTCTTTGCTGAGACAAAATTCTTGATGCCCAAAGTCCGAAGGGGAGCGGCTCATTCAGGTCAGTTTGTAGAGGTCAGTCCGAAGCGGCGGCCCCGTCAAAGCGGCGCGGCAGACAGGCGTCGCAGAGGAAGCAGTCCTGGAGGGCAGAAGGGGGCGAGGCGACAAGCGAGGGACCTCCGCGCAGCCTTCTGCCCCTTTACGCTCTGCCTGGGCTCCCGAGGTCAGGGCGGAGCCGAGCCAGCCAGGGCACCGATTCGGTCATCACGCACGCCTGATCTCAGCGCTGCCCCGCGAGTCAGTCACGCACTGCAGATGCAGCCGCCTCTGAAAGCCGCCGTGACTGCGGGAGCTGTGGGAGGGGCGCCTGGGCGCAGCGGACGGCTGAGCTGTGTGCAGCGCGGGCTGCAGGCCGGGCTGGCCTCTGCGAGGGCGGGCAAGGAGGGCGGCAGTGTTCAAATTTTCCTTTTTATCTTTTTGAGCTGTGTTCCATGTACGTTTTGCTATTTCCTAGTTGACTCGTTATTTTCAGTTACGTCTCAGATGTTTCGTTCACCCTGCCCACTGAGTTTCTAATTGGAGTTACATATTTTGTTTGTACGTAGTTCTAGCTTGCTTTCAAATCTGTTTGTTTCCACTACTGTCTTGCTTGTTGACCACGTTCAGACGTTTAAGTTTGGGGCTATTTAATGCGGTCTGATAATCGTCATCCCAAGCCCTGAAGACCGCTCAGGTGCGCCCCAGTTGCCGCTTTGCGCGTCTCCTGCCGCCTGTGGGATGTCACAGTGGAAGGTCAAGTTAATCTTGTCTTGGCAGATGCTTGCCGGACTAACTCTAGCCTCATACAGCTAAAATGCCTGCTTTCGCTTCAGTTTTGGCCTCTCAGTTACTTTTCTACAAGCCCAGTGATACAATTAAAATACATAAAAATGATTATCCACCAGTTTAGGGTTCTTTTGGAGGGAGGTGGGGTTTACCTAATTATATATTCATATATATGATTCATAATCATATAGTCCTAAACAGAGGTGTAATTTAGTTTCCAGGCCTTGTACCTGCTCTGTTATCATAAGTTATACAATATAGTGAAATAAACTGTCAAGAAGCTGTATCAATAGGTCAAAAATAAAGAAAAACTTAAAAGAAATCTTGTTTATTTAAACAAACCAAGAGTTTAAAAGCAGCTAGAAGGTTCACTGTTGGCCCTCTTGATAGATGTAAATGTTTTCCTCGAGGACAAAAGCCATGTCTTCACCCTCATGTGTGCAGTGTGTGGTAGCAGCGGTGACCCTAGCCCAGTGTGCATGCAGTTCCGTGGCATGTACAGGGGTGGGAACTGTGTGAGATTCCTTGATGGGTTGCTGGGGGAGGTCTGATATTTCACAGTGTTAGACATAATTGTCTGTTTTTAATAACCTATATTTACATAAACTATCTTGTTTTTCCATGAAGTATTTGCTGTTTTTAGGCAAATTCTAGTTGCAATGTGTGGTCTACTTACATAATTTCCTACTAGTTTAAAATTCCTATTCTTCCTTGTATAAAATCAATTTTAGAATTTGCTACTAGGTAAAAACTACTTCTTTTCTAGTATTGGGAGTTGAACCCAGGGCCTCATGCATGCTAGACAAGTGCTACACCCCACCGCCCTTATGTATTAGCCTGTGTTAATATTACAGGGCGATGGGTGACACATGCACTTAACATGTCTTAATTTCAGTCCCATTACCCCCTGCTTTTCTCCCCTCCCCTAATCCCCTTTCTCAGCCCCAAAAGTCTACCTCCTAGTTTCGCTGTCCTCTCCTTTAATTAATTAATTGTTTAGGGTTCCCGAATAAGAGCACATGTGCAGTGTCTAACTTCTTGAGTGGCTAGTTTCCTTTAACACAGCTCCCAATTCCATCCCTTCTCCTGCAAGTGACATTTCATTCTTCCTTGTGAACTCTCCTCTGTGAGTCTTCAGTGTTCCCTTGTATGTGTCCCACATTTTATAATCAGTTTATCTGGCTGGGGATGGGCATCTAGGCCGTTTCTACATCTTAGCTGTGTGAATCACACTGCTGTAAGCACGGGCGCTCGTGTCTCAGTGCAGGATGCAGTCTTGAGTTCTCCTCAAACATGCCCAGGAGTTGTGCTGGATTGGATGGTAGTCCTAGGGTTAGTGTTTTGAGAAGTCTCCATACTGATTTTTGTAATAATTGTGTTACATTCTCACTAACACTCTAGGAGAGTCCATTTCGCCTGAGTTCTCACTAGCATTCATTGTTTTTTGTTGTTTGTTTGTTTGGGTTTTTTGTTGTCCTTTGTGTTTTTTTTGTTTGTTTAACAAAGTCTTTCAGTGTACTTTAGGCTGGCCTTAAATTTGCAGACATCCTCCTGCCTCAGCTTTCCAAGTGCTTGGCTTATAGGCATGTGCCACCACACCCAGCTGTTTCAGTATTCTTGATAATCACCATTCTGATCCTGGTGAGATGGAATCTTGATATATTTTTAATTTGCATTTCTGTAATGGCTAGAGACGTTGGGCATTTTTTGATGAGCTATGCTTTTTAGGTGTTTGAACTCTTTGGAGAAAGATCTTTTTGATTCATAGATCTTTTTGATTCATTTGTTCGCTTTTTAATTGGCTCCATTGTTTTATGGCAGTTGATTTTTGAGTTCTTTAACGTTAATCCTCTATCAGGAGAGTAGCTAGCACAAGATGTTCTCGTATTCAGTGAGTTACTTCCTCACCCTGTTGTTCCGTTTTTGAGGCAGGGTCTCGGTGTGTAGTGCGGGCCTTGGACCCTCACGGCCCCCTGCGCTGCGTTGAGCGCTGGGGTTACAGGCAGCGCCACCCCCAGGGCACTCTGTTGTTCCTTTCGCCGTGGAGAAGCTTTTAAATTTGATGTAGTCACCTTTTTTGATTCGTTTTGTTTCCTGTGCTTTTGGGGCCTGTGGAAGTCTTTGCCTGGGCCTATGGCTGTTTCCCCTGTGTTTTCCAGCAGGTTCTGTGTTTCTGGTTTGAGGCAGGGTCTCAAAATTACCCAGGCTATCCTTGAACTTGTGATCCTCCTGCCTCAGTCTTGTGAGCCAGGTATCAGCCAGCACAGTCTGCTAAAAATGATGTCTATATATAAAATATAGAACCAATATATAGTAAAATACTGTTTTTTAAACATTGCTTTGCTCATTTTCCAAAGGAAAGGATTTTTTTTATAATGGGGAAATTACAAGTAGGAAAGGCGGTTAGAGGATAGTATAAATATTACTCGAGTGTTAGAAATTTTGAGTATGTCCTTTCCAAAGTGCATTGTTAGAGTTTTATTACCGAACTGTATCACTTAGTCCTTTTCCACTTTTAGCACCACTGTATTATGTGTATACTCCAAGCAGTCCATGAAGGGTAAGGCTTCCTGTCAGCTACTTAGCAGATACTCAGATCGGGTCAGAGGTGATGTGGCGCGATTAAAGCTCCAGATTGGAAAGTTACCAGCATCAAGGAGAATCCAGGAAGAGTGCAGGGCAGTGAAGGCAAGGAGGAAAACGAAGTACAGAGTCCCACTGTGGAGGTGCACAGGAGTCAGAGGACTGTGGCTGTAGTGCTGCGAGCAGCGCTGTGCTGGTAAATGCTCAACAGTTGGCTGGAGGTGGAAGGTTTAGCTTTTGCGGATTTCTGTGGTATAAATATTGCCATCATGGATTGTATTAGGCTACCAGTATAATGTTATTAAACGTGGGGTAGAAGGGAGATGTTTACAATCAGCTCTGTACTACTACGTTTAAAAAAAAAAAAAACCGTAAATCAATAGGAAAATGGAAACCTAATAGAAAAATGGACCACCATATGAACAGAAAGTTCATGGGAGACGGCCAGTGAAATGAATGAACTTTCATACTTAAAGTAAACAAGGACATACAAAATAAAAGAACAACACAACTACTAACTTATCTATTAAAATTAAAAATTTTAAATATCTGCTAATACCAAATTAGGTAAGGACATGGGGAAATACTTTTTTTCTTCCTTTTTCTTTCTTTTTTCTCTGCAGATGGAACCCAGGGCATTATGCAAAGCTAGGTTTGCGTTCTGTCACTGAGCTCTATATCCCTATGCCGGGTGTAAGTTAGGGTGCCTGTTCTAGAGGGCACAGTGGCAGTAGTTACTGGAGTTACAAATGGGCCTGTTTTTTGATCTGGCAGATCAAATGCTGCTTTCTCCCATAGAGTAACTTCATACTTGCTGAGGAGATGAGTTATTATAGTCACTGCGGTAGTGTTTGTAATAAAGATGCAGGACAGTTTGTGGCAGTGCTCAAAAAGTGACCAGTCTTGCCCATAATTTTTAAATAAACATTATTCACATAATTTGAGTTTTTTGAACATTCAGAGAAAGAAAAATAAGAGCTAGAGAATGGGAAAGAGTATAGTTCAGAGTTCGGTAAAGAGAAATTATTTTACTATAAAAAAAGGATAAATACAGAAATTGTAATATATTGGAGCAGAAATTAACAAGCTGTCACCACCAGTCAGGGTAGGAGTTAAGGAACAAGTAGGGGATCGTGGTCATACAAATCAATAGACTGCTTTGCTTAAATGTCTGAGACTTAGAAATAAATAGATTCAAGTGCAGTGGGAAATGCACATGGATCTTTCTTAACTGATAAGACTATTGTTGGAGTCAATGCCTCAAAGTGACAGTATTTTTCTTCCAGTCTGTGGAAGGTAAGTAAGCAGTGCTTCCAGCAAGTGTTGAAATTCAACTTGGCAACCTTGACGGCACGTTTCTAGTGGTTTCCTGCCGCTGACTAGAGATGATAATCAGTACAGACAATAAGAGGGCAAGGTATAGATCAGATCCACATAACACAGCAGCCAGACCACTGTGTCGAGCTAGTAAGATTGTCTTTTAGCATCCGTCCACAGTCACTTCTCAAAAGACGGATCTGGAAGTCTGGTTTGTTACTTGCCTGTCTCAGAATTGTAAAATTGCAGAAGGTGGACATGGTAGTGTTTTGGTTCGGTGTGGTTTTGGTTTTATGCCTTAAATCTTACATCTACTTTTCTAAACTTTTATAGACCAAGTAAAACATAATAACTGAGATTTTAATACAGAAACATGGGGCTGGGGATATAACTCAGTGGCCCAAGTCCTGAGTTCGAGTCCCAGTACCAAAAATAAATAAATAAATACAGAAACATGGAGTTAAATTTTGCTTCCTTTAGTACAATTTTAATCAGTTATTTTTTAATTTCGTGGCTTTAAAAGCCGTTGAAGCCAGGTGTGATGGTACATACCTATGATTTCAGCACTCAAGAGGGTCATAGGGAATTG
Organism: Dinomys branickii; assembly: GCA_004027595.1. NCBI lineage: Eukaryota > Metazoa > Chordata > Mammalia > Rodentia > Dinomyidae > Dinomys > Dinomys branickii. Next base: position 26,365 of record PVLD010005192.1, read on the forward strand.
GAGGCCGGTGTGGACTACATAGAGAGACACCATCTCAGAAACAAAAAAAAGCCACTGAAAAGGTAGCACAAGACAGACAATTCCTAAAATATGCAAGGCAAACACATAAATTTCATCTTCTCTGAATTTATTCTCTTAAAGCCTTAAGGTAACTCTTTTAAAAGTTTGACCCCTAATATATTCCTTATATCTTCAAAACCTTCAGTGGTTTCTTACGAAATTAAATCCAGCCTAGTTTTAAAATGCAAAATAGTAAAAGGAGACACATATTTCCTCTTTCTGGTGCACCAAAGATTTTTTATAGGTGAATTTAGTTTAAAAACAGTACTTGTAAAACAGCTACTTGTCTTCCATCACCTAAGCACAATCACATGGAAGCTGTTTCTAAGTGAGAATTAGTTAAAAATAAGTCCCTTTTTGCCTAGACTAGCAGATGCGTGGTTTTATCTCCTGTTACTGATAGTTCGGGGAACAGATCCAGTGAAAGGAAGTGCTACCATGGTAACATAAACCAGACTGTTATTTGAGACCATACTCAGGATACTTAACTGCCCTGAAACTACAAGTTTTCGAAACTAGTTCTTGCAATTTGCTATTTCAAGGAAATGGCAATTCTACTGTGATCAAAACAATTTGCAGTCTTTTCACAATAGATTTTGAAAAGTAGACTTGAAATCTAGGAGTGTAATCTCAGGAATACCAAAAAGAACATGGCTGGAATTGTTAAAACAATTGTCTTGTTCAATGTATGAAAAATAACTCATACATATCTTTTCTATATGAAACTAAGTTGGTTTTGGAGCAAAAGGTGTGGGTGCAAATGTTTTGAAGTTTTTATTTTCCTATCATTCAGACACATTTACCATTTGGGCAAGAGATGAGCGTCTAGTTTTTATCACTTAACCCAAAAATACATTTGTAGAACTTTTCTCGGAAAAGATGATAACGTCAGATATTTTTTGAGTATAATTAACGCTTTAGCTTCCTCCTGGACGCCAGTGTGACAAGATGCCCGTAGGTCTTCTCTTCCTATGGAGTTAAGCTGTGAGGATGTGCCACAGTCTTAGTTCTGTTGTTGCTCCTATCCACAGCTGACGTTTCTTTCTAAATTTATCTTGCTACCCCTCTCTTTCGTTTGTGTGTTTTGAGGCAGCGGCTCACTGTGTAGTTCAGGCCGCCTCAAAGTCGGCCGGGCTCCTCCATCTCCTGGGAGTACAGGAACAAGAAGGTCGTGTTTGTTATTCAGCCAGTGTTCACTACCTTTTACTCAGTGCCAGTTACAGAGAAACTCCGTGGGGTTCATTGGTTTGGCAGCTGTGTTACTGATACAGAGATGTCCCTACTGAATCTAATAACAATTCTGTAAAGTGATGTGAATTGTTCTTTTTTGTAGGTAAAATGTGTATGAAAGATAAGGCTCTGACAGGGTAAATGGTATGTCCAGTATCCGGTAGCAAGTCAGCGAGCAGTGATCAAGATCTCGCTTTTAAACCTCTGGAACGATGCTGTTTCATTATGTCATTTTCTATAAAAATGATGACATACTATTCAGATAAAGAGCCTGGCTAGTGGACTAATATTAAATTGAAAAAGACTTTAGGAAGTGAGCCACTGTGGAGGTCACATTAATCTTACATAGATTTTGTACAAGCAGAACAAATCAGGACGTTTTCTTGGTTCCTTTTTTCAGGGAGAGACCAACCCAGGGATTCACACATACCATGCGGACATTCTGCCACTGAGCTATATCCCCAGCCCAATTTTATTGTGTTCTAAAAAGCTGTCAGCACAGGTGTAATGTGTGATTCAAGAATTTTTGCAATACAGAAGCATAATATGAATCTTGGTGTTAATGAGTTTGCACCTCTCCAGTCGTGTGAGCTAGTGGAAGTTTGTGTATCACACGGTGGCTATAATGTCTAGCGAGCTCATTTCAGTTTTTGTGTAGTATCAAAAGATGCTGGAGGGTTTCCCCAACATTTATTAAAAATGTTCTCACTCTTACATATAAAAGTTCTAGGTTCCTGGGCGCAGTGGCTCATACCTGTAATCACAGCATTCAGTAGACTGAGGCAGGAGGATCCAGGCCAGCTGGGGCTACAAAGTGAGATCCTGTCTTTTAAAAAAAAAGTTCCAGGTTATTAATTCTTGTGCATTTGGTTTTAGGTTAATGGAAAAGGTTCTTTGTGGTGTGTTGATCCAGAATATAAACCCAATCTTATGCAGGCACTGAAGAAGCAGCCTTTTTCCTCTCCACAAAGGTAAGGATTTGCCATGTATCTGTGATCTAGATTTTATTGAATGAGACGGAGAAACTTAGTGTTGTAGGTCTTTTAAAGTTTTTTTTTAATTGTATAGAGGAGTATTTATGGATCACATAAACCTAAGGTATTTTTACTTGTGGTTTAATTTGTGTTAAAAACAAGAACTTGGGTAGTTGAGAACATAAACTCTGAGCCAAGTACTGCAGTACCTGACAGTAATCCCAGCCACTCCAGAGGCTGAGGCAGAAGGATGGCAAATTTGAGGCCAGCCTGGGTGACTTGGTGGGACATTGTGTCAAAATAAAGTAAAAATGGCTGGAGATGTAGTTAGGTGCTAAAGCACTTGTCTAACATGACCCCCTCGGGTCCACACCGCATTCACACACACAGTTTAGTCCCTACAGTGTATTATAAAGAAAGTTACGGTTTCAGTTACCAAAAAGTTAAATTATTCTAATGATTTGCAGTACTGATGCTGTGACTCTAAGACCCGGGGAACTTTGTTCGTTTAGCAGTGGGGTCCACTTAGGTCGTCCAGGGTGGCCTGCAGCTCAGGAGTCTCTACAGCAGCCGCCTCGGTGCAGGGTTGCAGGTGTGGGTGCTCACTGTGGGCGTCCGGCTTATTTAAAAGTTTTAAATGAGATGTTGAACAATTTAAGATTTTGTATGTATACTGTATTTATATTTCTTTTGTAAGTTTTTGTCTTTCATTAGTAATTTTAAGTATGTTCATGTCTCAAATTTTAAGTGGCAAGTACAGTAATGCTTTGAAGGTTTTTGTTTTTCCTGGTGAATGTTACAGGATATTTCCTTAGAACTCCTCTTGGCTCTTACTTCTAAACCCAGTGACTGCTGTTGATTTTCTTTCTCTTGCTCTTCCTTCCTTCCTTTCGTTCGTTCTTTCTGGCACTGGGAAGCGGACTCAGGACCTTGTGCTTGCTTGCCAGGCAGGTGCTGTGCTTCTGAGCTCAGTCCTGGCCCTTCCTCTTGATTTTCTAGCTTCCTCATTTTAAGTTAAATCTGAAATGTATGTGGCCTTGTATTTGATTTTGTTTCCTTTTCCTGAGCAATCTAAATCTTTAAAAATTCTTATTATATACTTCATTTGGGTTTAATTTTATTAAGATAACTTTTTTTTTTTAAGCCTTCCAAGCACAGGGATTGGAGTCATGCACCACCAGGCCCAGTGTGCTACAGCTGTTTCAAATGCACTTTTTTCTTTTTGTTGGTACTGGGGAACAAACGCTTATGCCACTGAGCTATATCCCCAGCCCTGCACTATTTACTCAACAACCCTGTATGAGGGAGAAATCATTCCTATTTTGTAGATACAGAAACCGAGAGATTAATTGTTTTGTGTAAGAATATCCAAATAACTATGATTTAATCTTGGCCCGTATGCACTTTCTGCTTTGGCAGACTGACCCTAAACTGAGTATTACTAGCAAAGAAAACAAGGTAAAAATAGTTTGTATTTTAAGTGGTACAGATTAGTTGTATTTGTGATTAAGTCCTACAAAAAGTGAAATAAAGATGTTATAAGCACATTTGTCTTTTCTGTTCATTTTTCAGTGGTTCTTTATCACCTCACTACTTAAACTCAGTTCTCAAGCAGAACCAGGTACAAACTCTCAAAGGTATGTGTGAAGATTAGTATTTTAAGTCATAAAAATACAGGTTTAAATTTAGGAGTTTGTTTAATTTTTCCCATTGTAAATTATAAGTTAATTGCAGAAGACTTGGGAAGTAAAACAGTTACAAGAGTGAGAGTAGGTCACCCTTGTTGTACTGTCAGCGTCGGATACATTTTATGCCACGCGTGTGAGCTGGTATGTTTGCATGTGCACACACGCCCGCGTGAACACACACACACTTTCAGTAGCCCAAGGCCTTGTGTGTGCTAGGCGAGTGCTTTACCACTGAGGCGCATTCCCAGCCCTGTTCAGTTGTATTTTGAGGCAGGGTCTTGCTGAGTGTCCAGGCTGGACTAGAACTTGCCGTCCCCTTGCGTTTTCCTCTTAAGTAGCTGGGATCGCAGGCCTGTGCCACCAGGTTCAGCTTTCACTTTCGTTTTTTTCCTTGAAAATAGGATTTAATTTCTTAGTGATACTGTCAGTAGAGTTGTCTTTACCTGTTTTTGTGTGGCCCATGACCTACGGATGGCTTTACATTTGTAAGATGGTTGGAGAAAAATACCAGAATAACAATAATATTCTAGGACATGAATTTGAAGACAGCTGAGTTACATAGTGGCAACAGAGACTTATATATTATATTCTTTTTTTTGTCTCCTGTCCTGCAAAGCATGTATTTATTTTCTGACCCTTTGCTGAAGAAATTTGCCATCTTTTAGGCAAGAATATAGCTCAGAATATTTCTCTTATAAGTTAACTGTGAAGAACTTCAGTTTAGGAAACTAATAAGTTGACTTTTAAAATCAACTTTTAGCTAGGCGTCATGGTACACACCTATAATCCCAGCACTCAGGAGGCTGAGGCAGGAGGGTCGTTGCAAGTTCAAGACCAGCCTGGGCTACAAAGTGAGCTCAGGGTCATCCAGCACTGCAGAGTGAGACCCTGTCTCAAAAAGACCAAAAAAAGAAAAAAAAATCAACTTTTTAAGAAGTTTTTCTGTAGTTCAGGCTGGCCTCAGAGTTGAGGTGAACCTCCTGCCTTAGCCTCCCAAGTACTGGGATTATAGGCACATACTACTGCACCCACAGTTTTTCATGCTTTTTAAAAGCAAATCAAATTTCAAATTAGTGGATTTTTTCCTGCCTGTAGTTAATTTTATGTATGAGTAGTATGTTAAAATGAGTTTTTGCAGCATGGTTGCTTTGATGCCTAAAGACATTGCCATGGCTTACAAGAAGAAAAATTCTCAGACTGACACCTTTCCGTGTGTCAGACATTTTTGCGCTTTGGACCTATACTAAACTAAACCTCAGAGGGGGTGTGTTGAACCCGGGCACCGCAGCACACGCCTGTCTCCCAGCACTCAGGAGGCTGTGGCGGAAGGATCGCTGCGAGTTCCGGGCCAGCCTGTACTACACAGCAAGACCTTGTCCCTAAAGTACACTACAATACAATGCGAGCAATGTGTTGGTGTTTGTCAGAGGAGAGAGAAAGAGTGTGAAAAGCTCTTGGAGATCTCTGTAAAATACTGAAGCCTCTAGGGAGTGGGACAGTGTTCTGCTGCAACATAAGGGGAGCGCAGTGTCCACAGTTGTTACTTGCAGGGTAGATGTGGTTTCTGCCTGCATCGGAGTGTTGCTGAAACGCCATCTTTTTATTGCCTCGGTAACTTCTGACTCATGCTTTGTGGATTCTCAGGTTTAGTGAAATTAACATTTCTTCTTGCTCTAATTGTATCCCTCCCAAATCTGGCTTCTTGCTCTGGGGAGCCGACATTTCCCCAGGTGCCTCCCGCTAGCTGCAGCCACGGTTTTTCCTAACTGGAGCACAGGTACTCTCTCCGTCGGGCAGTGTACGTACCGTGCGGAGTCCACACCTCGCGCCTCGCTCCCCTCCGCCCCTTGCGTGCCCAAGTGCCTCCGAACGGTAGTGAGCAGGTGGGGCAGGTGATTGGGTTCCACGTTAAAACAGCTGCAGGTACAAAATTCTCATGTGTTAAGGAGAAGAACGAGGCCTCCACAAAACCAGATTTATATTCGAATCTGCTTATTTTAGGGTACATTTATAAACTTCTGCAAAAATTAGCTTCTGTGGTTTTACTATTTCTGGAGAAAAGTTTGAAAAACACCAACCAGATTAAATGTTCATCACAAGTAATTATTGAGTGGTTGTGGGGAGGGCAAGCCAGGAATCGAGCCTGGGAGTTCGCATCTGCCCGGCAGGCCCCGCCCTGCGCCGCATCCCCGTCCCGGTTACTGCGTTCCTGTGCCTTTGCAGGCGTTGTAGTAGATGCTTTGGCGTGCGCAGAGATGAGAGGCAGGGCCCTGCTTTCAGAAAACAGATTAAGGGGCTGGGGATATAGCTCAGTGGAATAAGCGCCTGCCTAGCAAGCGCAGGGTCCTGAGTTCGATCTCCAGTACCGCAAAAAAAAAAAAAAAAAAAAAACCAGCAATTAATGAATAACAAACAAACAAAAGTTAGCTGGAGAGGAGTGGGAAATTAAGATTAATCAGGGGCATCAAAGGCTTCTTAGAGAAGGAGGTGTGATGCTTGAGCTGGACCTCCAAAGCTGGGAGGACACTGAGCCACTCAGAGGACAGGTTGGCGAGGAGCAGGCAGAGGGCAGGGTGCCGGCAGGGGACAGGTTGGCAGATGCCAGACGTCTGTCTGGAGAGTGGGGCTGCAGTCTAAGCCAGCGTTGGCGCACCTTTCAGTTTTGCAAACAGCCCGCCGTGGCACAGAGGCCACAGGGCCACCGCCACTGGCCTCGGCTGCAGAAGGCCGGTAGCTGTGGGCACTTGGCCCGGGCAAAGGAAAGGAGGCGGAGGTCTAAGCCACGCTGATTTAGCACAGTAAGGAGTTCGAACTTCTTCCTCTGAGAATAACTTAGCAAGCATTTTGTTGCTTCCTGCCGTGCGTGCATCCCCACATTCTGCTCTTCCAGCAGCCCTCTGAGGTTTGTCGTCCCTTTGATTTTTTTGTTTTTGTGTTTTTTTACAAATAAGGAAGCTGAACTTTGGAGGAATTAAGCAACTCAAGGTCACACCACTAGTAAATGGTCTAAATACCTTAATGAGGTGACAATTAGTTTGTGTGTTGTAAAGATTACTCATATGCGCTTCATAAAATCAACTTTTCTAATGACTATATTCGAGGTATGATTAGGTGGGTAGAATTAGTAGTAGAGGTTAGGTTTAGGAACTGCAGGAACCACTGTCACTCAAAACTGGTGCAGCAGTGTGTTTAAAGTAAAGCTGTCTCTTGCTCAGCTTGCTAATTATGTGCCGGTACCTCTGTTGCAGCATTGTGTGATACTGAGCAGGAGACGTGAGACTTTGCCTTGAGAGCAGAGCAAAACTTCTGATCAAGATTTTGCCTTGATCTGTTTGGAATAAATTCATGTTTAAAAATATTACTCAGGGCTGGGGATATAGCTCAGTGTAATAAGCGCTTGCCTAGCAAGCGCAGGGTCCTGAGTTCGATCCCCGGTACCGCAAAAAAAAAAAAAAAAAAAAACCCACAATAAAAATATTACTCAGTTCTACTAGGATAATGTTTAAGGCACCAGTCTGTATCAATAAGCAAAACAGACAAAAATGGAACTCCAATCCCAGTCACTAAGTTTTCTAATTTATCCTGAAACACCTGGTATAAATAAAGAGGAAAGGTAGGAAGCTGGTGTGCGATGTCGGCGAGGTGGGCGAAGTGCACGTCTGCATTGAAGTTTAAGATTGCAGATTAGCATATTTTAGTAAAAAGAAAGCGAACCAGTGAGTCAGCCACCTTGAAGTGTTAGTAGTCTAAGAGAATTGTTGTCCTGACTCTGAAGAGTTGCAGGAGCGCTTCTGCATTTGGCTGCCTTGTAAATGTGTACGTTGGCTTTAATAGAGGGACAGGAACTCTTTTATGGTTATTACTGAGCATATAACTGTTTAAATTCTGATTCTATGGTTACCATGTCAGTCCTTAAACACAGAGACTGAGAGTCAGATGACAGAAACATCTTTGTCTTACAGCCTTTACTTTCACAGAGCTAAAACTGATGTCTTGGTTTTTTTCTCAGTTACCATTAATCATGTCCTAGGATCATGGCTAAGGAAAGATAAACCAGGAAATAGAAATGAACACTGTTGATAAATCTTTATTGTGATGGAATTAGTGGCATATTTTGAACTAGCAAATTTTTTGTTTCCGACGACCGAGATGTGTTAGGTAATATAGTTAATAGTGTTGCTATTTAAGGAGCAGATACCTTTAAAATCACATAAGTATTTTATCAATGACAAAATAACAGTTTGAAGTATTTCAGTGTGACAATAAACAAATGAGCCTTCAGTTTAAATTTAATACCAGAACTGATTGCGTTGTACTGTGAATAAAATTCATTTGTGAATTCTACCTGGAGGACTGTTGTTGCTTTTGATCCAAGAAGTTCAAGAGTGAACCTTGTTCAAATCAGTGATAATCAAGTGTTCTTGAACAGCATAATGTTTTTGGGTCATTTCTTATTTTATTTTATCTTATTTATTTATTACTTATTTTTAATATTCAAGTTAAACTTGCATTAAGAGTTACTGACCAAAAATTAATTGGCAAGGCATGGCAGAATACATGAATACATGTTCTTAAACAGCCTAAATAAATATAGGTAAAATCTTTTGCAAAGAAATGTTGGGTTTCACAAAGTCTATTTCTTTTCTCTTTGGACACAGGGTAGTGTTAGGCAGTTCAGGCTGGCCTTGAGCTCACTGTGTCGCCTGTGCTGGCTTCAAACTTGCAACAGTCCTCCTGCCTCAGCCTCCTGAGTGCTGGGATTACAGGCGTGCGCCACCACATAGTCCTTTGTACTTAGGGTCTTTCTGCCTGGAATGCTTTTCCCTCACCACCGCCCTGAGGTGGCCCAGCGCTTCTGTTCCGCTTGGCTTCCCTGGCCTTGTATTTAAAATTGCATTCAGATGTGTTAGTACCTATGTCAGCTCTCCACCGTGAATGTGACCATTATGTACTACAGACACGGAGCAATAACAATTTTAAAATAAATTTAAAAAATAAAATCATAGCCACCTCCCCAACACCACCCGCTTCTCTCCCCCGCTTTCACTTCCTCCGCGGTGCTCGTTGCGGTTGTGCTGCGTTTTCTCTCCGTGTTCCAAGGGCCTAGGGTTTTCCCTGGATGACGTTAGGCTCCCCGCGGGACATGTGGTGCACTGAGTGACGGAATAGAGTGTTCCCAGTACATTGTTATCCCCCAAATTCGTGGATTCTCCTGTAGGTGCAGGCGATATGGAACAGAAAATAAGACACAGTTCCTGCCCTTGAGGCCGACAGTGTAACCAGGGGACAGGAGTGTAGACTCGCTGTTGTGTCGTGAGGGCACAGCTCGCTCATGGGGAAGGGAGAGCCGTCCGGGCTTGTGTCTGTCTTGCCGCGAACACCGAGAAGGCAGAGTTGGAGCCTGACAGTGAAAGTCAGTAACAGGGACATTTCCTGCCTTAAAAGAATGGACGGTCAGGTCCGTGTCCTCCCGTGTGCGGTGGTCTGGCTCCTTCCTCCTCTGACCATCGTGACTGTCCGCGTTTACGCTCCGGGTCTCTCCTACGAGAGAAGGTGCGCAGCCTTCAAGCTCTGCCCCTGAGGCATTTCCCTTGACGCCCGTCTCGGGGCGCCCGTTCCCCAGCTGACCCACAGGTACCTGTCGTGGCAGGGCAGTGCTCCGCTGTGTGTACGTACTTTTTCTCTCTGCTCGCCTGTCAGTGGACAAGACTCAGCTCTTACAGGTTGTGTTGCTGTAAACATGGGTGCGCAGGTACCACTGAAACATGTCTTTTCCTCTTTCGGGAAGATGCCGAGGTGTCGGGGGAGTAGCCAAGTCCAGTGGAATTTGTATTTTTAGTTTTGGGGGGACTGTACTGATTTCCATAGTGATTGTACTTTACATTTCCATCAACAATGTAGAGGCTTCCTTTTTCCACGCAGCCTCACCAGCATTTACTATTGGATTTTTTGACGCTGGTTATCCTTTCCAGAGTAAGATGGAATGTCAGTATTGTTTTATTTTGCATTTCTTTAATGTCAGAGATGTTAAATATTTTTTCATGTATTTATTAACCATTTGTACATCTTTAAAGAAATGTCTGTTCATTTCAGTTGCCCGTTTTTGAGTGAGTCTTTGGGGGAGAGCTAATTAGTTCCTTATATATCCTAGATGTTAATCCTCCCTCTGAAGTATGTCTGGCAAGACCTTTTCCCATTCTGTAGGTTGTCTTTTTATTCTTTTGGTGGTTTCTTTTGCTGTTGAAAAGCTTTTTAATTGGATGACCTCAGTTGCTGATTCTTGATGATGTTTTTTATGCATTTTAGGGTTCAGAAAGTCTGCCTTTACCTATGTCTTCAAGAGTCTTGCCTAGTTTATATTCCAGCAAATTCGGTGTTTCTGTTTCACCCTTTAGATTTTGGTCCATTTTGGTCTAGTTGGTACACGGTGAGAGGCGGGGTCCGGACTGCGCCTGTGCGCGCGCCCCGTCAGGGCCCAGCGCCACTTGCTAGAGTGTCTTTCCCCCGGCGCGTACTTGGCCCCTTTGTCAAAGATCAGACGGCTCAGTGTCCTGGGTTAGTTACATATATTTTTCATCGTCTGCAACTAGCATGTGCTTAATGTTGTATTTCGTAACTGCAGATATGCACAGGGTATTATTTAAGGTAAAAATGCTCAAAAGAAGCAGTGCTGTGCACTTGTGGCTAATTTAGTTCTCTGGATGAGCCTTTTGAAATGCAGTCCACGTGTTCATTTGTCATTGTGAATGAGGAGAATTTGTATTTTGTCCAGTACCTCTCCATTCTTCTACACAGAACTGTCCCTTAATTTAAATGAACAAAAGCAGATTGCAAAATAGTATATATGAGGCTTAACTTGTATCTGCGGCTTTCTTTAAAGTAGGAAAATGTACAGCAAAAATGTTAGCGCTGGTTGTCCTTAGTGGGTGCACACGCTGTCGCTGCGTCTCCTGGACAATGTTAACGTTGCGTTCTTTTCCTTTTCAGAGTCTGATATCGATGCTGCCACTGCGATGATCCTTTTAAATACGTCCATAGAACAAGGGATTTTAGAATGTAAGCACTCATGCTTTTCTTTTCAGAATAAGTATTAAGGAATAGCTTTTTTCGGAATTTAATTTGGAATACAGAATGTTTTAAGTGTCATGGCAAATTACTTTTAAATTAAATTGATTTAATCTGAATAACTTTGTTTCTGTTTCATATTTCCATTTATTTATATGAACAGTTGAAAGATTGAAGTTAATGCTGAGAAATTTTTTTACATTGACCAAGAAATGGATAATAGCACATTTAGAATATGAGCTTAAAAGAGCTAAAAATAAAAATGAAAGGTATCTATAAGAAAATATAGGAAAGCATATTTATAACTGAGACCCGGAAAAGCTTCTTTAAGCTTTAACCACAAGGTCCTGAGTTTCCCAGTCCCCCCAAGAAAAGATATAAAACACAAAATCTGCACAGGAAACATGGGTAAATTTACAGTTCTGACCATGAAAAATACTGCAGGAAAAGTAACCAGGGCTGTGGGGAGAGCCCAGCGGTAGAGCACTTGGCCAGCGGGGACGTGTGTGAGGCCCAGGGTCGTAGCACCACTAAAATAAAGGAAGAAAGTAACAAACAAAATACTGGAGAATTTTTTAAACCATGCATTACAGACAAAAGAAACACTGAGTTTCTAAGGGACTCTACAAGTAAGAAATCGAGAAACAGTTCCACAGTAGGTGGTGCTCAGGAGTGTGCGAGTAGCACACGTGTGAGACGACGGCCTCCGTAGGAATCGAAGAGGTGCACAGGGAGGCAGTATTGAAATGCCTTTTTTTTGTCTTGGAGATTATAAAAACTGATGCCAAGCTGTGCATGGTGGTCAATGCCTGTTATCTTAGTACTCTGGGAGGCTGAGGCAGGATAATCACAAGTTGGATGCCACCCTGGGCAGTTTAACCACCTAACAATACCCTGTCTCAAAATTTAAAATAAAAAATGAAAAAATGAAAAGAACTAAGTATGTACCTCAGTACAAAGCCCCTGGATTCAATCTCCAATGTGTTAAAAAAAAAAAAAAAAGATGGCTCGTATGGGAATAGGTTTCGTCATTTTACTGTTGGGTGTTGGCTGGAGCAGCCGTGTTAGAGCAGCCTGGGGAAACCGGTAACTTATAGTGTGCCGCCCTTTCACAGAGCAGTTGTATTTCTTGGTTTCCCGCCTGGAAAAGCATTTGAAGGTGTGTGAGGAAAGACATCTGGGGAGTTTTCATTGCGGTGCTGTGTATAGTAAACATTGGACAGTAGCCTAAGTGCCAACAAACAGCCAATGCGAGGCGGTGTCATCCTGCAGCGCTGTGTGCAGAGAGTTGAGAATATGTTCCGTGGGAAGGCCAAAGGAGGTCATTACATGGCTCTAAAGTGTTTCAGAGTAATGAAAGGAGAAACCCTGTAAACGTTCTAATCTAAAGCACTGGTGCTCAGGAGCGGTGACACTTCCTTAGCGGTCTGCTCGTGCGGTCAGATGCATTTGGCCTGCTGACGGGAAGTTCTGTTTCCCACAGGTGAGAAGCCTCTTCCTCTGAAAACATCATTGCAAAAAAAGAGGAGCTACGGCCACGCCTTCAGCCGGCCTGGTGCCGCGCGACTGCAAGAGAGCGATCCCTTCACCGCCAGCGCCGACCCGCAGGAGGACCACACCTACAGCGCCAGCAGCCCGGCGGCGCAGCGCTGCGCGTCCAGGTCGAGCGTGTCCTCGCTGTCCTCAGCGGACGAGGCGTACGAGTTCACCCTGGCGGGCGGCCGCGTGGGCAGCGCCGGCAGCGAGGGCTTCCGCAGTGAGGAGGACACGGACGGCGACTATGAGGAGGACCCGCTCGCAGAGGGCAGCTTCGGAGCCCAGGCTTGCGCGGGCCTCGCCCAGAAAGGGCAGCTGGGCAAAAGGGCGCGGAAACAGGCGAGTCCGGAGATCGATGAGGAGCTCAAAGAGGCGGCGGGCTCTCTGCTGCACCTGGCCGGGATCCGCACGTGCCTGGGTTCCCTCCTGAGTACTGCGAAAATGCAGAGCCAGAAGCAGCGGAAGAAGTAGAGGTCCGGGTGCGCTGAGATCGCCGCACAGCGCGGCCGCACTCTTCCACGTAACCCTGGTGGGGGTCAAAGCCATAACGACTGGGGCAGTTGGGGGGGGTGCCAATTGTTTATTTCAGAACATTTTTGGTAACTTTTTTTTACATTTTTAATTAAACAAGTGCTGTTAGGATCATGCCCAATCATAAATACGTGATATAAAAACCAAAAGCATAACTTTCCTAAGTGTCTCCAAGATTTGGAAATCTTTAAGAAAATCCCCAGTCTCTCTCTCAAAGCAAAAGTCTCCTGATACAGCAAAGTGTGGGGTTTGGGAACTCGGTGCCTTTTTGTTTTCCTTCCCATTCTGCAGTTAGCTGGAGTCACTGATCCAGCTAAAATTCCCGGATCTCTTTCTCACATTCTCCTCTCCTGACACAGTGTAGTAGGGTAAGATTAGATTTTTTTGTGTGTCTTCTCTTTTATTTTAAATTACTTCTTGTTGCAGGATGAGCAGCGTCAGACATAAATTGGAAAAGACCCTGGATGTCTTATAAAGTCCCTTTCGGTTGACATAAGTAGAGAACACAACCAAATTAAAATTTAGGAAAAGTGGTTTTGGGGTGTGATTTCATCTAAGCACTCTGATTACTATTACGATAGAAAGTGTCTTTGAAATGTCTTTAACAGGTCGCAGAGCATGCTTCTGGGCCTTTGCATTCCTTCCCAGAGTGCTTTGCAGAATGGTTAGTGGCTAACTGTTTAGTGTTAGCCACTAGCTGTCTTTGTTGAGTAGCAGCTACCCAGTCAGGGAGATAGCCATAGAGTGGTAACGCAGGGACGCCCGTGTTGGCGTACTTCTGCAATAGGAGAGCCTTTCACTGGCCTTCTAAGTACACTGTATCCTGAGAGTCTTGCAGTGGGAATGGAGTGTAGTCAAACATTCTCAGTAATTATTACTTAGGTTATCATAAGCTAAGGTAGGCCATTTAGGAAAAAATTTCTTTCCAAATTTTGTATGAGTTACAATTGCTGAATTAACTTTTAAAACACAGAATAAAGCTGTAGAGATTAAAAAAAAAAACCTTCAGGGATTTAAAACATACAAAGTGAGATCTTATACAGCACTCTTTAAGGAGGCAGTGTAATACTCATATGTGCCATTAATCCATGCTGAAAGATTTTACATTGTTCCAGAAGTACATTGACTAAGGTATTTTAAGTATTTGAACAACATCTGCTTGTATGAGACAGTTTTTCCTACCATTTACATAGCTTGACTGTATTACTCAGAAAAACAAGGGATTCTAATACTGTAACTCACTATGTATATACGTATGTAAGTATCTTTCACAGTGGTGGCAGCAGCTCCAAAAGCTCAGTCTCCTCTGGTGGTACAGCCTGTGCCAGACACAGACACTGAGCCAGTTTCCATTTCTCTGCTAATGTATATACATAGATATACACACAGAGTGTCAGGCTCATATTATTAATTTCTTGCTTTCAGCTGTTTTTATGACAACATTTTCATGGATGTTTAGAGATGGCTTATTTTAACTGTGGGCAAAACTGCGAAGTGAGAAGAATAATTACAAAAGCATCTTTTCCCATTGACAGGACTTTAAGCCAAGGGAAGTGGCACTGAAGTTCTCTCTTCTGTTTATGTTCATTTTCATTCTCTCTTCTGTTTATGTTCATTTTCATTGAATCTGGATGGCCACGTTAATGAAATTGGTGCTGTTAAATACAATAATTTTTAATTTGTTGATAACGTAGGATGAACTATAAGAAATTGAAAATGACTAATTCAATCTCTTTTACTATAGACAATGAATAAAAGATGAAAAGAATTATTTACCACACTGTCAACAGTAAAGAGATTACAAATAATTTAATAACGATTTTTTAAGTTCCTTACTGTAGCCCTCTAGGAAGAGCGCAGTAACACCCTTCAGTGACCTGGTTCCACTTCGCCTTGTTCGGCTAGCATTCTGCACCCGCGGTTCTCCTGGGCCTGTCCACTGGGCAGTCCTTACAAGGACAGCAAAATGATCTAAAGTAAGGAGGGGATACTTACTCTCAGCTCAGAGGGCTCTTCAGAGTTCTTTGTCTCGGTGTACACCAAAACACCGTTAGTAAGTTCTGTGGGTTTTCTCTCCCTCTTTAAGTACTTGTTGCACACATTCAAAGGTTTAAGCTGTATCCCTCACTTGTGAGGAAGGTAGGCGCTGGTGCACTAAACGCTAACTGGGAGAAGCTACATTATTTTACACTTGCTTTTGTACAGAATTCAGTACATCGCTGTTCATTTGCTCGTACACGATGGCAGTTGTTTTTAGGAGGAAGAACCACGTTTGTAATTACAGTACTTTCATGGCTTCCACTGAGACGATGACCTAATTCTTCTCAGTCCTCTTGACTGGCAGTCATAAGCCCAGTCACTAAAACATTTTGCTGTAATCTAAACAGCTTTGGTTAGAGAGGTTACATATTTTTCAATTTATTTTAAAATTGTGACTTAAGCTAATACATAACTTGCCTTATATCAAAATAGTACCCACTTTGTTGCAACCAATACCAGTTTACAACAGATTTCTAGTGAAAAGTTTTGTCTTGGCACAATTAATCTTTCATATCCCAGATAGAATCAATGCTTCTTGAATATGTATTTTTGGAATTTATTTGTGTAGTATATTATCAAATTAGTTAATACATTACTTCTCAAATTCAGAGGACAAAATCATCCATACTCATGGAAAAGCCATGGCGGGTCTCTGCCCCTTTTCCACCTTTGGGCTTTTCCTGGCCTTGCAGCCAGGGCGACTGCTCCTGACTTAGAGAGCCTGCACAGTGTAAAGCTGAGTGTGTAAATGCTTCTCTTTTGCTACTTTCTGAGGCATTATGTAAAAGATTCATACTGATAATTAAATATACATTAGCATTATTCAAAGCTAGAGAGAGTGTTAAGCAGGGAGTGCATGTGTTTTGGTAGACCAGGAGGCCCTTCCCAGAAGTTTAAGCAACAAATTAGCAACAGATACGAGTATTTTACAAAGCTATAAAAACTGCCTTAACTACTATAGTAACTTGACACCCTTTTGCTGGGAACTATAGTATTTAAGAAGCTTTTCAGACTTTCTGGTTTACATATACTTTATAGTTTTTATTAGTTTTAAATGTGTAAGCTTTGATTTAAATAAGGTTTACTTCAATGTTAATGATGTAGTCAATATATTTATTGAAAGGCAAAAATACTAAAGAGTATTTTAATGTTTCACCTGCCATTTTTTCCTTTACATCTAACTGCCAGTGCCATTGTCAAAACCTGTTTCTAAAATTGTACATTTTTATTAAACTCCGTTCAAGTATTACGTTCCCATCATCTAGTGTATAAAAATGTATAATTGCCAATTCATTATAACCATTATTTATTTTTAAATGAAAGTATGAGAATGCTTTCTGATTGAAGAACTGTCCTGAGCCGTTCTTCTTTCTAGCGTAGGCGGAGAGTGTCCCGGTGTGGGTGGTGACTGCCAGCAGACGGGCAGGTGCAGGTGAGCCCTTCTCCGCTGCCAGTCTTTGCTTATATTAAAAACAACTTATGAATGTTTAGTTTTTGTATCTAATCTCTGATTATTAAAATGTTTATAAAGTTTATTTTTACCAAAGAGATGCAATTCATTATGATAAAGTATTGCAGAATAAACTTTGTTTTATAACATCTGTGTGGACTCTGTTCTCTGGGGGAGGTAGAGGAAGCATCGATGTTCGGTAGCTCACACTTCCTCATACGCACACTTTCCGTTCTACTGCAGAGTGGGAATTGTATGGGTAAGAGAGTTTCAATTTGAGAATTTAAAAAAATCTGGTTGTACTGTTTTTATAGTTTTTTAGATAACTTAATCACTGAAGGCTAAAATACTGTTAATTAGAGGTCTTTTCCTAGGGCTGGAGATGTAGCTCAGTGGCATAAGCACCTGCCTGGCAAGCATGAGATCCTGAGTTCAATTCCCAGTACCAAAGAAATAAAAAAAAAAAAACCAGAAGTCTTTTCCTAAAGTTGAACTTTTTTTCCTGTTCGTTTACACCTATGAGAGACATTTTGAAATAAAAAATGGAGTATAGTATGAAATTATTCCCAAGTACAGTAATGTCACTTCAGAAACACTAACAATACTATCTGAAAATTGGAACACCCAGTATGAGATGGATTACTGTATAGAAGCAACATTTTGATGGTCAATTTCCAACCTCTCTCAGCTTCTGTGGGAACTCTAAATGGGGTGTTTCTAGATGGCGTTATTTGACATAAGTCAAGGCAGCCATACTGATTTTAAACTGTCACCACTTTTTCCCTCATCTCTGAAATACGAAGTCCTTGGAAAAGTCACAGCCCACTGGGTGTGGTGGCACATGCCTGTAATCCCAGCACTTGGGTGGTTGAGGCAGGAGGATCTCTTGAGTTCAAGGCCAGCCTGGGCTACAGAGTTCAAGGCCATCCTGGTATATTAGGGAGACCCTGTTGCAGGAAAAAGAAAATAGGAGGTAATTTTGTTCTCACTATTGCATTCAAACTATTCTGAATGGCGAAAAATACAGTTTTAGAAAAATAGCTGAGATACAGCTGGGTTGAAAAGCACTTGCCTACCATGATATAAATAAATGATTGTATAAGAAAAAAGTTCAAATAAATTATGAATCTGTTTTATCCTAAAGGAGTAGAGGCACCACAGCATTTTTTTTTCTTGTCTGAGGTAGGGTTTTTGCAGTTCAGGCCGGCCTCAAATTCACAGCGGTCCTCCTGCGTCAGCCTCCCAAGTGCTGAGATTACAGGCGTGCAACACCACACTTGGCCATAGCGTTTTGTTAAGTGTGGCCTGTGCTTGACTCCAGCTTTTCCAAAGACTTCAGTATCCAAAGGAAGCACCTTTACCATGGAAAACCTTGACAACCACTCCTTCAGCCAAGCAGCCCAAGTCAGGGCCAGCAGTTGTCAGTCATGCTGATAGCATATACTGTTGATGTACTGTTGATACATGTTGATAGGATATAAAAAGTGGACCTTTGCAGTCTTCCCACGCACATGAACTTGGGCTAGGGCTGGAGGGTAGGGAGACAAATCCCAGTGGTTGGGCATCCTGTAGTATATCTGATCAGTGAAATTTTCAAGCCCATGCAGCTATTCGATTTTTGACAAAGGAACCAAAAGCAGACACAGGAGGAAAGACAGCTTCTGTGCTGGTCTCGGGCAAACGGTATCTCCATGCAGGGGATCGCGTCTAGAGCCACATAGCTCACCATGTACTAAACTGAAAATCAAAAGGGATCAAAAATCTTAGTGTTAAAACAGAGACACAATCTACTGGAAGATAAAATAGGTACAACTCTGAAGACAGGCACAGGCAAGGACTTTCTGACCAGAACTCCAGAGACAAGAAGTAACACCAAGAATCAGCAAATGGGATCATACAAAATTAAAAGCTTCTGCACAGCGAAGGGAACGACCAATGGCATAGAGAGAATATACCGGATGGGAAAACAGTTTTGCCAGCTACACTTCAGAGGACTAGCATCTAGAATACACAAAGAACAGTGCATAGCATTAGCATAAAAAGTGTCAGTGGAACAGAAGAGTCCAGAGAAAACACATATATGTGAGCAATTGATTTTTTCCTTTTTAAAATTTTTTTTGTTTTGAGACAGGATCTCATTGAAATGCTAAGTTACCCAGGCTGGATTTAAACTTAAGATCCTCCTGTCTCAGGCTCCTAGAGTTCTTGGAATATAGGCATGTACCACAGCACCCAGACGTAAAGTTGGTATTTTACAAGTACCAAGTTAACTAAACTCAAAGACTTAAGGATACTTTTTTCAACAAACGGTGCAGGAACAACAGGATACTCCTGTGGAAAACGAGAACCCTCAACCCCTGCTCTTAGCATGCATACACCTTCATCTGCAGCCGTTCACAGATCTAAATGCAAACGCTACCGGAAGTGAAACTTTTAGACAAAAACAGGACAAGCTCTGATGTTGAGGTAGCCAGAAATTTCTTATGGCACAAAAAGCAAAACCAAGAGAAAAATTATAAACTGATCAAAGTTTAACATGCTTGCTCTCTAAAAGGCACCATTCAGAAAATAAAAAAATGAACATTACTGGAACAAAATGTTCACAGTACTTAAAATCTGACAAAAGGTAATATTCACGATATATAACAAACTCCTGCAATTCGGTATTGGAGACAAATCCAGTAAGGACCTAAGTGATTTTTTTTTAGTACTGTGGATTGAACCTAGGGACTTTGCTCTGAGCTACATTCCCAGCCCTTCTTTGTGTTTTTCACCTTGAGGCAGATTCTCGCCTGATGGCCTAGGCTATGCTTGGGTTTTCAGTTCTCCTGCCTCAGCCTCCCAGAGTTCTGGGATTACAAATGTGCACCACCACGCCCGGATGTGTAAAATATGTGAACACGTTATTCAAATAAGATACGTGAGTGGACACCGTGGGAAGATGGTCAGCGTCAGTCATCATGACATGTACATCCAAACCACAGTGAGATACCACTCTGTGTCCAACTTAGATGTCTACGGTTAAAACACTGACAGCACCAGTATTTTTAAAAGGTGAGCCATGGGAAATCTCCCCCCATGCTAGTGGCAATGTGGAATGGTACCACTACTACGAAAAAGTCTGGCAGTTTTTTATAAAGTTAAACAAAACACTTGTCCTATGACTCGACTGCTCATTTGCTGGGGCTGCTGCCCCACGGCTGGGTGATGTAACAGATGCTTAGTTTTCAAGGTCTGAGGGTGTGAAATCCACGGGCGGAGATGTCCCCGGAGCTGGCGTGGCGGTGCCCGCCTGGAATCTCAGCACCGGGTGGCAGAGCACGAGGGTCACGAGCTCAAGGCCGGTCTGAGCCACACTGTGAGACCCTTCCTAGGAGAAACAGAATGAAAGAGATGTCCGTGTGCTTCGGTTTCTTCGGAGGCCGTCTCCGTCGCCGACGTCCGCCTGCGCCTCTGTGTCCCGGGCTTTCCTCACGGCGCAGGTTTTCCCACCTCTCTGCCTTTGGATCTCAGGGCGCCACTTAGAGAACACGTAACAGGTGTGACTCAACAGTGTGTGTTTCCGTTTTAAAAGTGTCACAGTAACAGACACTTTGCCGCTCTGCAGCAGCTCTGGAAGACCTCTTTCGTGAGTGTCTTTATATTAAACTGCTGTGGCTGCCTCCCTGTCCTAAATTAATCCAAAATGTTTACCTTTCAAGGTCATTTTGAGTTTGGGGAAAAAACAAAAATCCATGGTGACAGATCTGGTGCATAAGGAAGGTGAAGGTGCTGTAATGTTTTTGGTTTGGTCTGGTGTGGTGTTGGTCTCACTACGTAGCCCAGGCTGGCCTCCAACTCAGAGGGATCCTCCTGCCTCAGCCTGCCAAGTACTGGGATTACAGGTGTGTGCCGCCGTGCCTGGCACCATGGTGTCCTTAGAAGCCTGCCTTTCCTTTGAAGGGCACTCAGTAGCGGCAGCGTTCACTATAATTTTTAGTCACATCTCATGAAAACACGAGTGATGGCCCAGAACTGCCTCGGACAGTGCAGGAGTAACGGGGAAAGCCTGAGCTATCTGAGGGCGATTAATAGCAGCGTGCCTTTTACTGTGATACGATTTCGACATTCACTGTATTTTTTGATCACCCTGGCAAGTCATTGTGTTGGCACAGAATTTTTAAACGGACAAATCCAATCCTGTTTAGGAGAACAGAAAGCGGACGGTGGCTGCCTGCGGGAGCAGGAAGGGTTAAGGAACACACAGGTACAGAAGGGAGAAAGGCTTCTTGGTGTTCTGATTTTCCGAAACAGAAATAATTTGTCCTGTTTGAATCACAGAAGAAGAGAAAGAATTAAAGTGTTAAGCGAGCAGCAGCTGAGAAGTTGGAATAACCTGAGCGGGTCTGTTAGTTTCTGAACCGGCAACGGACTCAAAAAAAAAAAAAAAAATGCCTTCAGTCGCGTGCGGCTCGGAACAGACCCGGAGCAGCCTTCCGGGGGCAGCACTCCAAATCCACGTCTGGGCCCGGCAAGGAGCACGCGTGCGCCTGTGATCCCAGCACACTGCGGCGGGGGGACGAGGGGTCCTGCCCCGAAAGACACGGCGCAGAGCAAAATAAACAGGACCAGGTCTGGGGCCGAGGCGGCAGCTCAGCAGTGGACCCCTTGCCCGGCGTGTGGAAAGCTCTGGGTTCCACCTCTAGCCTTCTAGCACATGCACACCGACGCACGCAGGCAGGCAGGCACACGCGCACAGCTACCTACTCTAACTCCTAAAGTCCATGCCTTAATTATCAAGTTTTACTGCCCCTAGGTTATAGAAATGCATATTCAGTCTCAAGAATCTGCTCGGCACTTTATTCATTTGTTCCACAAGTCTTCCTGAAGCACTTATAAAATGCCCACCACAGTGTTGAGTCCTGGCAGTCTGGCAGGGCACAAAACCGAGGAAAGCGTGGCCCTGGAGCTTTCAGAGCGGGCAGCCGTGTATCACGGTTCAGAGTGCTTTACCCAAGTTCAAGAGCAGTCGGCAAACTAGTGACTAGCAAGACAGTCTGTCTCAAAAAACATTTATTTTATTTATGTTTGTTTTATTTTTTGAGACAGGGTCTTGTATAGTTCAGGCTGACTTTGTGAGGTAATGATTTTTGGTATCGGAAATCGAACTCAGGACCTTGTGCTTGCCAGGTAGGCACTCGTGCAGCTGAGTTATATTCCTGGCCCAGTTCAGGCTAATTTTGGACTCACTATGTAGCCCAGGCTGGCCTCAAATTTGCAGCAATCCTCCTGCCTCAGCCTCTCGGGTGCTGGGATTACAGACATGCGCCACCACGCCCGGCTAGAGCATCCTCATTAGGGGCCAGCAAAGGCAACGCAAGTGGAGAGGTGAAGGAAAGATGGGAGGGAGACGGAGGTCACCGTCGGGCAGGGGAAAAGCACCGCTGTGCCGGGTTCCTTCATGCCCCTGAGGACCGAGCCAGGCCTCTGCACTGCACTGCCCCGCAGCCCCTTCCTCAGTTGTTTGAGACACGGCCACGGTAGGGATCAGGCGGACTCTGGCCCCAGCCCCAGCAGCCCAGCACATCCCGGGCTAACAACGTGGGACCCGCCCGAGCTGTGCCCAGCCGGGCTCCTCCCGCCCAGTCCCTTCCCGGTTCGTGCTCGCTGCCTCACCTGCCTGAGAAATCCACCTGGGCCTTGAGGTCTGAGGTGATTTTGGTAGCAGTGAGTGGGGAACAAGGAGCACTCAGGTTCCACAGTTCTATGAGCGCATTTGGTGGGCATTTGGAGCACAGGGCCAGGGGCGGAGAGAGGCAAACTTACATTTGCAAAGGTCACTAGCACACCCTGAGGTCTGGAGACCCCTCAGGGAGCCGTGTGTGTGTGTGTGTGTGTGTGTGTGTGTGTGTGGAGGGAGCCGTGTGTGTGTGTGTGTGTGTGTGTGTGTGTGTGTGGTAGGACCCTGCAATGTTGCCCAGGCACACCCCAAACTCTCCTGGGATGGGGTGATTGTCCCTGCTCAGCCTCCATCCCACATGGGACATACAGATTCTCAGTCCAGTACTCCTAACACAGCCACAGGGCCAGGACATGAGCCTGTTACCACTGTCCTCCAGACACAATCCAGGAAGGTAAGGAGGAAGTTGTTCTCTAAACTAGTAGGCATTTTATTAATAATTTTGAAGAGGGTGAAATCTAACCTATTCTCATTTGTATAAAGGTCAACCAACATTATTGAAAAATCAATTAAAATACATACTACTTTTAAATACAACTGAAACTAAGTCATCTAAGCTTTTAAGGGACTTAAAGGATTAGAGAAGAACAATGTTACGGTTAATCACCAGATCTCATTAAGCCATTCTGTCGTTCTCTGAAGATCATGCTTACCACAAGGAGAGGAAAAGAAGGAACTCTCGATCGAGCTGTAGCGCTTCGACTCCATAATGTCAAGCTTTAGATCACCCACTCACTACCCTTCAAGGAACTGCCACCTGGCAAACACTGTAAGAACTCAGGGCTTGGTCTCTGTCCAGTTAAGTGAGTAGAAACTTGCCCCTTCCTGTCAAACTAAGATTTCATTTAGGGCTGGGGACGTAGCTCAATGCTAGAGAACCTGTTCAGCCTGCCTAAAGCCCTGGATTCCAGCCACAGCACCAGAAAAACACAAACAAATGAGCAAACAAAAATTTCCAAGTGCGGGGCATGGTGCTGCGTGCCTGTAATCCCAGCACTCAGGAGGCTGAGGCAGGAAGATCGCTGTGAGTTTGAGGCCAGTTTAGGCTACATAGTGAGCTAAAGGCCAGCCTGGACTACATAGCAAGACCTTGTTCAAAAACAAACCAATTTTTTTAAAGAAACAAAAAATTTAAAAGAACTTCTACCCACTTTCTGCCACCACCTGCATAATTTTCTCTTTTTCTCTCTCTCTCCTTTCTTGATACTAAGGACTGAACCCAGGGCCTTTGCACTAAACTACAACCTCAGGCCTTTTTTATTTGAGACAATTGTGTCCCTAACTTGCTCAAGCTTGGCTTAAACCTGTGATCCTCCTGCCTTCTCTTTCCGAAGTGCTTGGATTGCAGGCATGTGCCACCACACCTGGCATCAATCTGATTTTTTTTGGGGGGGGGGCTGAGAATCAAACTCAGGACCTTGCACTTGCTAGGCAGGGACTGTACCGCTGAGCTACATCCCCAGCCCCAACAATCTGAATGCTTAAATTCCCCAGCCCCAACTCGGGAAATTATATTATATATACATTCTTTTTCTTGAGTGGAAGTATTCGATAATTCAGATTATGAGTGTGTTCTTATACCTTGTGTCTTCTTGTTTGCACTGAACGTTCTGGGGAAATGCAGAGTCAGCTCCCGTTCACCTGGGAGCAGTGCTGATGATCCAAACGGGCCGACGCTGTTGGACAACTCACTGCCGGCTTTGGGAGAGCCCCGCCCAACGCACACATTTCCGCTGCACGCCCCAGGTCCTTATCAGCAGGGCCATATATAATGTATTAGTTCTCTAATTGCTTTCCAGGAGAACTGCAGAAAGGCGTTCTCGCTCTCTGTTTCCCAGGAGAGCTTTGCCTTTGTTACAGCTCAACTAGCAGCTTTCTGTGGAGTTGCAGCTTTTGAAATAGAGCATTAATTGGAAGCCATTATCCAATTATACCAGCTGTGACTGTGCTGTATACTGAATATTCACCAAGAAAGGAAAGCGTTTAGCGGGTGATTTAATATAGCAGCCTGGCATAATGAATCTGCAAGCGACACCGCAGTCGCATAGCTGCTGTCTTCAGGGGCTGACGCAGCCAGGCATACGTGGTGTGAGTCAAATGATAGAACAAAAAAGACCATCGAGTTGATTTTCCGAGCAGTGCAGGCATGTGTGATGTCGATTTCAAAAGTAATCAAAGAGCTTATGCTTGTTTAGGGTCTAACGTGAGATTTCTCCAACTGCTTGATTTTAAAAGTCGATATGCTTCCAGCTTTCATCACACTTTCTTTCTTTGACTCTTGATGCCTGGCAGACCTTCTGCCTTATTATAAGTCTTTTACGATCAGGCTCCTCTTGAAACCGATGCTCGGACCCACTTGGGGCCCACTCGGACAGACACCGAGAGGAACCTGCCTCGCGTGAAACTGTACTCTGTGGCCAGTGGGAGCGAGCTGCTGGAGTCCTTCTCCACCTGCGACCTGCTCAGCTTCTGAGCGCTGACCCGGCGCTTGACTGGGCCGGCCTTGACTCAGTGGGTTGAAGACGATCCGTACACCGTCCGGGAATGTTCTTATGGGGGAAAATCCACTACCAACATGCGCAGTGTTGGCTTTATCAGAAGTGGAGAAAATGTGGGTCCAATTCCTAGCTCCATGTTAAAGAGACAACAAAGGAACGAAAACAGGTCGCTGCGCACTCCTGGGTCATCTTATTGGTGCTCTTGACAAAGAGATGCCTCTCCTCCATGTGCTCTGATGTCACCTTTGGCCAATCACCACCTTCCTTGTGAGAGTGGGGGAAACTCTGGAGATGAGGTGAGTGACAGGCGGGCCAGGCAGCAGTCACCAGGCAACAAGACACAGCCTGTGGCAGCACAGCGCGAGGGTCTGCCAGCATTTAACCCTCACGCTGCCTGGGCTTCTCATTGGAATAGCCCTGACCTCCGGACAAAGGCCTCAAAGGAAGAACACAGTGTGGGCCTCTTCAGGCAACGTGGGGCAACCTCCTTCTTGGACTTAGAGCATCCCTCCATATGAGAAGGTGGGTGCAGGAGGAAATGTTTGAACCTCTTTTTCACAAGGGTCATGGCTAAAGCCCCTGGAGCATCTCCTCAGTCTGCGTGGCATTGTTGTTCATGGTTACCAAGAGCACGAGTGTCACACGGGCACGTGGTCTACTCAGGGGCTCTCCCAGAGGGTGTGGCACTGAACCAGCTGTGCCCTCCCCAGCCGGGCCCTTGGAGGAGCCCCTTGGGCTGTCTGGGTGCCCAGACAGGCCGCCACTGTGTCCGGTTTTCTCCTCGTTTGCATGAAGTGGCTACGTGGGCTCCGGGGTGAGGGCCCTGCCCATCCATCTCATTTTCCCAAGTGGTCCAAAGTGTCACAAGGTTGTCCCTCATCTTCCACCTGACTCTGCACAGACCGCAGCCAGAAGCGGTGACCTCGCCTTCAAACTGGATTTCCAAAGGCACCTCATCGAGGTTGTTTGGGTTTGGTGGGGAGGCAGAAGGACCACCTTTTGTGTCACAAAACTAAGAGTTTTATTAATTTGAGATCCACTGTTTCATGTTAGTTTCCACCCCTAAACAGCCTTGTATCCAAATCGTGAACAGACGGGCAGATACCATAAAGTGAGCTCCCCGAGGGCAGCGGTCACCCTGGGTCCCGTCAGGGTGTCTGGCATGCAGGAAACGCACACATCTCTCTGTATGAAGGAACCCAACGGTACTGGGAATCCAACTCAGGACCTTGCACTTGCCAGGCAGGTGCTGTGCCACCGAGCCACATCCCGGCCCCCGATGACGATGTCTTGTTGATGAACTGAGGGCATTTACTCGGAGCCCACCCAACAGGAGAGCGTTATATATACAATGGAATTGGCAGAAACCTCCCAGGTTGTCGGCACAATGCTCATTCTGCTGCTGAGGAAACCGAGCCCCAGTTACTAAGGGTTCTCCCACCCATTAGCGATGCAGCTGGTTTTGCCTACACCAGGCCGATACGGAGGCCAGCGTAGATGTGATCGTGGGGAGCAGAGATCATTTCAGCGAACTGCGAGGTTCTGTCTGCCTCCTCTGTGTCGTTAAACCTCTCCTAACCGGGTTGAAAAAACAAACCTCAGGTTCAGTTTAGAAATGGACCTGCTGTGGTTGGCTCAGCACAGCCCCATTTCTCCTGGAGCATAAAAATCGCGGATCACTGGTGGTTTTTAAGCAACAGTTTTTTCCCCGTCCTTGAAGGTTTTACAGTCTACTTAAGGAGACAGCGCTAACACAAGACAAATTAACACAACCAAAAATGTACTGACATGTATTTATTTTATTTAATCCTCTCACGTGGCCACCTTAGGAGATGAAACCGCAGGTGTCTTACGCTCATTTCCTATGTGTCCTCGGCCTTCTGCCCGTACCCTAAAATCAGGTTTCACAAACTCCAGCCATTCATTTTCCATCCTGTCAGTGGTTCCTCAACATTTTCTTTAAATTGATCCACTTTTTATTGTAGTGTGTTTCTAAGTTGCGATACCCCCTCGCGGGTGTACCAAATACACATTTTCCTCATGTACGTTAAAATAATAATATTAATATTCTTAAATGTTACTATATTAGGTAGCTAAAAACTACCTACATGTCTGTGGGAGTCTCTGTGTCACCCCCGGGGAAACAGCTGGACACACTGTTATTTTATTCTTAGCTCTGTTTGTGGTATTAGGGATTGAACCCAGGGCCTTTACACTGAGCTACACATCCAGCTTTTTTACCTTTTACTTTTTATTTTTGAGACAAGATTTCCTAAGTCACTAAGTTGGATATGAACTTGTAACCCTCCTGCCTCGGCCTCTTAGAGTGCTGAGATTACAGGTGTATGCCACCATGCCCAGCGAGACTGTGTTTTTATTTTTTATTTTTTTGCTACCGGGAATTAAACTCAAGACCTTACACTTGCCAGGCAGGCGCTTGTGCCCCTGAGCTATATTCCTGGCCCTTAGACTGTGTTTTTAAACTTACAATGGTGTTAAACATAATCAAGGGCCAGTTAGTACTATGAACTGTGCAAAGGAAGGAAAAAGGTGGTACTGACTGCAGTTAATTTCACTTGATCCTAACAAGACTTCCATGAAAGTGTGTTAGTCGTCACTGTCTGATGGTTAAATTCAGTTGCCAGTTCAAGCTTTGCCAAAGAGTGGTGTGACCTGGCTTCTGTGTTTGTGCATCTGTCAGGGAGAAGACTGGATTAGATGAAATCTGAAGGCTAAGGTTTTATGAGCCCAAGCTGTGCACTGTTTATGTGTCTCTGCCTAGTTAGACAGAAAACCCAACACACTGGGGCACTGCACACAGGAACTTAGCAGCAGAAGCACTACAGGAAATCCGAGGGTGTCACAGCCCCAAGTAGACTCTCAAATGATTTCATTAAAGGGCAAAATTAGGGATGCTGTTAAACAAGATTAAAAGCAAAATTTTTATTGCACTGCTGTCATCCCAGCACTGGGGAGGCTGAGGCAAGAGGGTCACTGCAAGTTCAAGGCCAGCGTGCATACATAGTAAGACCCTGTCTCAAAAACCAAAACCAAACCAAACCAAACCAAAACAATACTGAAAATAAAGTGCTGGGCAAATATGTCAAGCCAGAAAACATAGCAAGTCTTTTAAAATTTTTTTTTGGTACCAGAAATTGAACTCAGGACTTTGTGCTTGCCAGGCAGGAGCTTGTGCCACTGAGCTATACCCCCAGCCCTCAAGCAAGAAAATAAAGTGATTATTTTGTAATTAACATTAAGCAAGATGGAATCTGAGACAATACAACAGGGTAAGGAGAGCTATTTTGTTTGGTAAAAAATGTAATCCACTAGGATGTCACAGTAGCTGTGAATATTTATGCACAAAATAAGTAAAGCAAAAGTCATTAGAGATAGGTGGAAAATTTGAGAAGATCAATTACTGTGGAAATTGTTATAAACTGCCCTCAGAATTTATAGCTACATAGAACAAAATAACTGAGTTTGAATTATGTGTACTCAGTAAGCTTGGATGAATAGATACGTGTAAGATTATGTTTCTAATAAAGATATATATCCTTGGGATTTCTTTTCCCCATCTGTTTGTTTTGAGACAGAGTTTCTTTCACTGTGTTCCAGGCTGAACTTGAACTCACTGTGCAGCCCGGGTTGGCCTTGAATTCACCATCCTCCTGCCTTGGTCTCTGAGTGCTGGTATTACAGGTAAGTGTCCACCAACAAGCCAGAATTATACTTGTTAAGTAGATATTTGAAAAGACAAAAATTATACTCTCTGGCAACTGTAAAATAACACAAGAAATTTATAAGAAGAGGCAACTTTCTCTTCCACCAAATTAAATTACTTGAAAATATTAATTCAAAATTTTCAAAGAGGATATCAAAACTGAAATGACAGATTATGTGGACATTAAGAAACAAGCTGGGCATGGTGGCACATGCCTGCAGTCCCAGCACTGTGGGAGGCTGAGGCGGGAGGATCAGCAAGTTTGAGCTCAGTGTGGGCAACTGGGCAATTTAATTCTAGATTTAGTCCCCAGTACCAATGAATGCATAAATAAAAGTTGAATGCTTTTGTTAATAAACTTTGAAGGTTAGATAAATGAAAGAAGGTAGACAGAACAATTAATAATATAAAGGGGAAAGTAAATCATTCCACCAGAGCTTATCATAAAGAAAATTTACAAAAGTTTATCAGGCGGGAATGTTAAAATAAATCTGTGTGGATTACCATAAAATTCTACAAAATTAACAAGAGGAATATATATAGTCGCACACAAAGTATTAGGATATGTATAAAATATTGACATAAAAATCCATGCTTTATTGTTAAGTGCAATGGGAGATTATAGAACAGAAGGTACAGAACTTGCCTGCATAAATTTAATAAATGGTTTAAAATGTGTTTATACATTAAGAAGCCTAAGTGTTCTGGGCATGGTGGCACATGCCCATAATCCCAGCACTTTGAGGCTGAGGCAGGAGGATCACTGTGAGTTTGAGGCCAGCCTGGGCTACAAAGTGAATTCAAGACCAGGCTGAACTGCATAGTGAGAGCCTGTCTCAAAAAGACAAAAAAAAAAAAAAGGCTGAGTGATTCATAACAAATCAGTAAGAGAGTTTATCTCTAGAATGTGAGGCTGATAGGCAGGTACGTTCTGTAGTTAATTCTGTACTGAGGGAAGTTTTTACACTGAGTATAGGGGTAATTGCCTTTGTAAATAATAAGTAGGTGGTAAACAGGCATGTAGAACAATAAACTTGTACCTCAATAGGTAAATTTAAAGACTATTAGATAAAGATTATTTCCTATCTTTTCTGTACTTAACATTTGAGATCAAGTGTAACTTTAGATTTTACTTATTTCTACTATTATTATATTCATATTATAGGCTCTCTCTCTTTGGTGTTTTTGAGACAGAGTCTCATTAGGTTTTGTTGAGACATGTCTCTTCAGGCGACTTGAACTCACTATGTAGCCCAGGCTGGATTCAAACTTGAGGTGATCCTCCTGCCGCAGCCTTCTGAGTGTTGGGCTCACAGGCATGCACCACCACACGAAGCTTCTCTTCTTTGATTCCTTCTTCATAGGGACACAAAAAGAAACAAGAAATAGCTCTTTTGATGGCCCCCCTCTAGCCATCTTGGAGTTCTTCCTGACATGTCTTTTGTTTCTTCAGATTTTTCAGTGACTTTAAATCATTAAATAGCTTTTCGTTTAAGACAATTAGAAAGTCTATTTCTTACAACAACCCCTTAGACAATTCAGGGAGCTACGAATAACCACAGTGAAGTAAGTGCGCTCACAGCTTGGACTGTTTTGTGGACATGTGTAAGGCTGCATATCTCAATCAACAACTGAAACACAGAATTGAATTATCTCACTTTGTTGGGAACTTGCTGAATAAAAGTTTGAAAATGCAGTTGAAGACTTGGAGGGATGGGGGTGGTTGCTGGTTGGGATTATGAGTAGTGAGATGTCTGAAGCACTTGTAGACTCGGTGAGGGATTATGAGGTAATGCTTACAATCATACCAACAGTGTTTCCTAACCCAAGCTGCAGCCCTCCCCTAACCCGAACCCTAAGAAATCCTTTGACCAGTGTTTCACAGAGGCGATAACAGAGCCTGACTGTGATGCAGAGATCGCCTGTGTCCTGTGAAGAGACTTTGCTAGATTAGTGGGGGTTGGGGTGCAGTCACAGTCTTTAAAGGCAGGAGAGGGAGGCAGGAGGGTGAAGGGCAGAGAGACCAGCGTGACCAGAGGGACGTACAGGAGCTGTGACCACCGCTGTGGCCTGAGGGTGGACGGGCCGTGGGCCCAGGGATGCAACTCCTAGAAGGAGCCAGGAGCAGCTCTTCCCCAGGCGCCCAGCAGCCCTGCACGCCTCCGTTTCAGCTGGCTTCTGCCGGCTCTGCCTGCTCTGCCGGCTGCGGGGCGCTGATGAGACAGCAGCTCTGCAGGTGTCAGCAGCTGGTGGGTACAGAGACAAGGCGGAGGTATCGAGCAGAGGGGGCAGGGCGAGCGTGCCCTTGTGCCAGCCAGGTCGGGGACATGGGGCGGGGGACAGAGAGAGGGAGACAGAGCTGCAGTTTGAGGACTGCTGTCTGCTTTTCACCCAGCAAAACCTACCGGGGACAGACCCGAGGGAAGCGGTGGGCAGGCAGAGATGCGTGACTCTGCCTGGGGCCAGCTGCGTCTTGTTTTGTTTTGTCAGGAGATTCGGGCTGAGGACGCCGAGTGGGAGAAGAGAAGGCCCCAGGGAGGGGAGGAGTGAGGACAGCCGGGGCCTCCAGGCTGAGGGGGGAGTGGAAGCTCTGGCAGCGGGTCTCCGGAGCACCCTGCAAAGCACAGCAGGAGAGAGCCCGCAGACACACCTGCCACCCCTCTGGAGCCAGGCTGCGGGCGACTGTCCTTCCCCACCCAATCCCAGCTACAGCCCCTCCGGGGTCAGAGGCCGAGAAGATGAGCAGCTGGGGCTGGGAGGTGGCTGCTGGGAGTCCTCCGGCCCCGTTTCCTCAGGGTGCAGGCTTGCAGAGGGTGCACAGGGAAGACGCCCTGCAGCTCGGAGAAGTCAGGATGGGGTGCACTTAGCTCAGTCGGACAGCTCGCCTGACAAGGGGACCGAAGCTTTTAGATCTGCCCCAGAGAGTCCATGGGGTGGAAAGAGGCCCATTGCGACCTTTGGGCCTTCCTAGCACAGATCCATGAAACAGTCCTGGCTATGAAATAACTGTGGGAACAGAGAATGGTTGTTTCATTGCCGTATCTCTTTATTTTTTCATTTTTGAGACAGAATCTCCTACGTAGCCCAGGCTGGTCTCAAACTCAAAAATCCTCCTGCGCCACTCTCCCAAATGCTGCAATCATAGGCGTGTGCCACTGTGCCCAGCTGTGCCACCCACCTTGTTCAGTATAACGGTTTTGTTTTATGTGGTTTGCCTTTTGTTTTTGAGACGGGCTCTCTATGTAGCTCAGGCTGGCCTTAAACTCTATCTCCCTTGCTCAGTGTCCTGAGTGCTGGGTTACATTCCTGTGCCACCACACCTGACTTATTCAATAAAACTGTGTTGGTTTGCGGGATATTTTTGCAAGGGGAAACAACACAATATAGGACATATATTTTATACGATTATTTATAATAGTCACCCAAAGAATGATACACAAGAAAGTGCAGGAACTGTCCACACACTATAGACCAGGAATCCAGCTGAGGGCCTGGATCCACTGATAATGTCCTACATGAGTCCAGCTGGAGACCTAGAGCCCATAACAATGCCTCCCATGAGTCCAACTGGAGGCCCAGAGCCCACAACTATGTCTCACACAGGCCTGTTTCATGGATCTGCGCTGGGAAGGTCCAAAGGTCAGTGGTGGAATCTAGAAAGTCTGTGCCAGCGGGACGAAGGATCTGTGCCAGCAGGCTGAGGGATCTGCATTGGAGCCAGGAAGCGATGCTCAAAGTAAGAACCAGAGCTCCCCTGAAAAGTACCACAGCCATCCTCAGCGACAGTGAGGTCCTGAGCTCCTCAAAGGATGAAGACAGCTGAGTTCCCATGAGGAAAGCCAATGCAGCAAGCTTCTTCAGGAGACTGAGTTGTGCACTGTCTTCCCTTTTGGAGCCAGAAAGCGGTGCTCAGAGTGAGGACCAGAGCTCCCCCAAAGTGAACCAAAGCCGTTCTCAGTGCCAACGAGTCCCGAGCTCCTCAGAAGATGAAAACAGCTGAGTTCGTCACAAAAGCCAGCATGACGAGCTCCTCCAAAGCAACCAACAGCTCCTTACAGCTTCTACCACTCTCCACTCCCAACAACTCTCTCCACTCCCAACAACTTCTTATGCTGCTGGCAACAATCCCCAGGTGGGCCTCCCACACCCAGCACCATGCTTACTCGGTTCCGCTGGGGGTTATAAGTTGACCACCAGTTATCAACCCACTACAAACGGCATACTTATAATTTTTTCTTTTTAGACAGGGTCCCACCGTATAATTCAGGTTGCTTTTAAACTCACTTTGTAGCCTACACTGGCTTCAAATTTGTGGAAATCCTCCTGACCCAGCCTCCTGAGTACTGGAAATGTAGGTGTGGGTTACCATCCCCAATCTTTTAAAAAAATTATATATATATTTATAGCAGCTCCTGGCATGTAGCAGGCAATCAGTAAACAATAATTAAATCACTTCCAGTGGCTGCAAAGTGTTGTTATATAGAATGTACTGTATTTATTCAGTGGTCTGCTATTAGTGGTTAGAATACATTATAAACCACCACATCTAGGTAGTTTCCAGTTTTTATTATAAACCAGACACTAACAAACATGCTTATTCTGGTATCTTTTTTTTAAAAACAGGTTCTCGCTATTTAGCCCAGACTGGCCCAGAACTCACAGTGATCGTGTGGCCTCAGCCTCCAGGGTGCTGGTATCACAGGCGTACACCACCACACCCGGCTTTATTTTGGTACATTTGTACATTGACCTTAATTATTTTCTTGGTATAAATTCCTAGAAGAAAAATTTGGGGGTCAAAGGGTATGAGTACTTCATTAAAACTGAAATTGCTGTTAAATTGCCCTCTCTGGCGGGATTTTGAAGCTAAGGAAGAAACAAAAATATTCCAGAGATGGAGCATTATTTTATCTTCGTGTATCTTTGGATATTTCACAGGTCAACGCGTCTAGCAGAGCTTCCCCTCCAAGAAGGATTTCTGCCAAGTTGCAAGTAAAAACACCTTTCCCATCTCAGGAACTTTTTCTAGGGTCTGACCGCATGAAATGGAATGGAAAACGGCATACAGCAACAGCAGCTGTCCCAAACACTCAGCTCGGACGAGGGCGGATTCCTCTCTGAGCACTGCCAGGAAGAATAACGAGTCAGAACAGCACCCTGACCGAGCATCTCTGAGCTGTGGCACTGAACTGGCTGGCATGGGCAGAGTGCAGGGTGAGGCTTCTCCACAGCGCACTGCGGCTCAGAGCACACGGCCCGTGCGCCCCACACACCCACACACATCTTGCCCACTGTTAGCAGCTCCCAAGGAAGGCAGCCTATTGGCTTCATCTCTCGTTCTGGGGACACAGCGATGGAAACACAGTAAGTGAAATAGATGTTTGTGAGATGCAGCAGAATCACGCTCAGGGAACTCCAGAAAGGTCAGAACAAACGCTGGACACTCGCTCTGGAGACTCACGTATCTGAAGGTGCGATATATCACGTGGTGGGAACGACTTATGTCAAATGCGAAGGTAGCCCACCCTCAGCCTGACTTCTCACCCTAGAGACTCAGGCACGTTTACCGTGAGGAGGTCCTGCTGTCCCCAGATTGGTTTAGCACCAGGTCCTAAGCAGAGCAGATCACTGGGGAGGTTTCCTTAGGCCTCCTTGCATGCGATGGCAGCCAAAAATGGAAGCCCACAGGCTCTGACCAACGCCACCCAAAGACTGCTACCTCTCTTGGGACCTGTGCTGTGTGCTGGATCTGCATTAGGACCGTGGCACCCCCCCACACACGGTCAGTGGTGTCCCCAGATGAGGTGATGGGGCTGCCTCGCTGTCACCGAGCGTCCCATTATTCCTGCTGCTCACCTCGAAACACAAGACAGTAGAGGCAGCAATGCTTCTAACTAAAATATGGCATTCCCAGGCCTGTGCTGAAGACAGGAATAGCCAATGACACGTAAAGAATGCTTTCCTGAGACTTCCAGGAATATTCCTACAGGAAGCTGATTCACCTGCTTGGTCGCTTTGCTCTTTCTGCCTCCCGCCTTTTATTCTTCTTCCTATGTAGGGCACAAATGCAATGGCTGGAGCTTCAGCAAGCCTGTGACCACCTGAGGCTGGAAATCACTGTTAGGAATGTTGGAATGAAAAAGGAGGTTTGTACAAACCAGCTCGACAGTCTGCTCCCTGATTTACTTTGTGAGAAAAACAAGCTTCTGTCTTGTTTAAACTGTTGTCACTTAAGAATTCTGGCTGTAGGAACCAGGGGTAATTGCTAATGGAATGGCTTTCTGTGAGCTGAAAGACAGTTCTCCCCACAAAGAATATAATCATTATGCATTGCAAATAAGTACCAGGAAACAATTAAAAAAGAAAAGCACGGTGTTTCTGGCCTTTTGAACTTTTATTTGTTGGTTTTGAGATAAGGCCTTGCTGTGTGGTTCAGGCTGGCCTTGAACTCACTGCGATTCTCCTACTTTGGCCTCCCGAGTGCTGGGATTACAGGATTGCTCCACCATGCCTGCATTTTGGACTTTCTTTTAAAAGATAAGGTTGTATTTTTTTGTTGTTGTCATCACAATGGAGAAGAACAGGGGGCTGGGGATACAGCTCAGTGGAATAAGCGCCTGCCTAGCAAACGCAGGGTCCTGAGTTTGATCCCCAGTACCGCCAAAAAAAAAAAAAAAAGAAATGGAGAAGAACATTATATACATACTTTTATTTTGAGACAGGGTCTCATTCTATAGTCAGGCTGGCCTTGAACTTACCATGTATCCCAGGTTGGCCACAAGCTCTTGCAACCCTCTGGCACCACCATAGCTGCTTAGTACCTGTGTTTAGTAAAGAGCCTAGGATATTCTGTCCCACATGTTCATATAGATTTACAACAAAGATGACAGCAAAATGTTTATAATTAACTGTGCCTCGAGCCTAACTATATATTTATTTTCATATAAGAGGTTATTTTGCTATGGTATCTGACATACCTAATTCTCTAGAGCTTTAAGTTCCATGTGAAATAAAGAAATCCTGTACTTAGCTCATTGGAACCTTAGCAGTATTTGTTGATCATTCATGAAATCACATCGTCACTGGCAGTACTAACTGTGTCCAAGATAAGGCACGTGTATTGACTCGCTGATGATTGCCTCATTCGTGGTAAACGCATGAGCGCATACAGCATTTCACTGTTATCTTCTAGCATAGCTCGGCCAAAGCATTGCTTCATATTTTGTTTTATTTGTAAGTTTCCTCCCCTTTGTTTCTCTGGGGGGGCTTTCGCCGGAGGTATGTGTGAGATGGACAGGCAGAGATAAAGGGGGCTTTGGAGGAACAGCCCAACCTTCCTGGAATGCATGGTTAAGATTATAGGACGGACCACAGGACCACCGTCAAAGTAGGCTCAAGACACACTGTCTTAAGGAAGGTATGGTCTGGGCCTTGCCCTCCCTGTTCTCTAAGAAATTATTGAGATCAGCTCTAAAGCCCACCACGTAGCTGTCTTCCTATTCCTTCCCTGTGCCTTCACAGAGATCCCTGCATGGATATTTTTTTCTTTGTTCCTTGGACCTATCAATAAAAAGCCACAAGAGCTTCAGATTTGGGCTGTTCCTGGAAGCTTTCTTATGCTGAGACCCCCCCTAACAGAGTAGTCCCTTGGGGACTTTCCAATTTCTGATAAAGTCTTGTCTCCGTGATTTGCTCATCCCCTGCAGTGGCATGGCCGCTCACAGTGACCAGTGGTTCCCCGTGTGAGATTCAAGTTGGCACAACTAAATGCAGAGGACAGAACTTCCAGATCTGGGAAAGGGACAAGGCGTCCACCGCTTCACCCCAGTAATGGGCACAGTCACGGATCAGCCTGGCATGTTTGCAGCAAGGTCGCAGGTTAAGTTTATCAGCCCAGAGGCCTTTTAACTGTCCAGGTGATCAGCGAGGGGCAGTACTTTCATTCCCTCTGCTCTGCATACTGCACAGATCAAACTTTATCCAGAGACAAAAAGCAATTTAAGCAGCATTTACAGTGTCTCCTAAAGACATCTGAATGTAACGTTACTGACCTTCAACTTACTGAACTCCTAATTGTTACTCACCAACAATGTCCTTGGTCCCCACTGGAAGGCAGCCTGGAGATGGAGCCCTGGAAACACGTGGACCAAAAACTGAGACAGCTGTTAGGTCCAGTGAAAGTTGCTCACCTTCCTGTCAGGCCTCTCTGCAGGCTGCTGTTTGATCGATTCAAATAAAGGCGGTTCTCCTAAGAAGACTTTCTCTGCTCCCTTGGCTCCTTCTGAAGGCCCTATTCTGCCTCCGATCCCCTTGGGGGCTAAATGAGGTGGCCACAGGGAGGGGGCTCTTCCTAACAATGCCATATGCCAACTGGACCCATTTTACCAAAAAACAACAAAAAAAGGAACCCAAAGACAACAAAAGTCAAGCCAGTAAATTATGCCAAACTGAGACAAATTTATCAAGAAAAAGAAACCCCCGTCCATATTTTCATGAAGGCTCAAGCACACTATGACAAATATATCTGCAGGTACATTCTGATTTAAAAGCAATTGTCTTATTTGTCTGTTCAGTTTGTGCTAGTAACCAGTTATTATGCTTTTAACTGCTTTGTTTGAGCTCAACAATTTCTTTTCCTTCTTTTGTTCCTTTTGGAGATTTCCATGGGAAATTGTTTGCTCGGGTCTTTCAGACAAGACATTCACTCAAATGCTTGTGTTTCACATAGTTTAACTATGGGCTAGTTTAGATCTGTACTCAGTAACTTAAATTTTTTCTTTGGTTAAATTTAAAAACTCAGGAGGCAAACATGAATATAGGAACAAAAGTCCTATAATGGGGAAAAGGACTTCTATGAGTTAGAAATAAAAACACACAGCTTCTCATTTTTGACGTCCCTGTATGTATGGGTATCACTTTTGCAAGAGTATGGATTAAAGCCTTGCTTTTGCTACTTCTGGAGTCCAAGTTGGGCCTAAACAAGTAAATTCATTTTGAATAATTAGGGGCTTGCATGTGAGTTGCTACACCCATGCTGACCTGGTTTAGGTGGAGGAGATGTGTCCTATCCTGTGTGTAGACGGCCTACTCTGCCTGGGTGTTTCATCTCCGTGGAGAAGCCATAGACCAGCCAAGACCTTTTCTGAAGACAGCAAAACTGACTCAGGGAGAGATAAAACAGACACCTGAGGTGACCAGACAACCTCAGGCACAGCCAAAGTAGAAATTAGGCTATATATACTGCTTCTTGGTGGTCAGGACACTTTCAGGAGTGAGGTGCCCTAGACTGGGGATAAATGTACAAAATGTGGTTCTCAGGGGGTACATACAACTTCCATCAGAAGGAATTAAGGAAACTCAGTCACAGGGACAAGCACAAAAATGAAATAAAAGTCCTGGACCTAGGGAAACAAGGATAGTGGAAAGAACTTCTTCCTGGGGTTTTGTCCCAGAGGCCTGTTGGATATAAGTAACTTTTCCTAAGTTTACAAAAGTCCATTGTTACAAATCTTAGCTGATTAATGAATTCACTTTTCACTTCCAATTTGAGCTGGTATTTTTGTTCAACTGATATGCTTAAAGCATTTCTTATACATTGTAAATTCTTATACTATGATTATAGGGTTAATTTACTCTTCTGTTCCAATAAATGTAAGGTTTACTGGCAGCTAGCCAAAGTTAGGGACACTTTAAAATCCAAACAGCAGTTATGAGATTTATTATAGAAAGATTATAAGAAGATAAAGAAAAATTATAGAGAATGCTATCATTATAAAGATATATTTTTGATGTGAGAGGATTTTGTATGATTAAGTTCTTTTAAGAAAAGAGGGAACTACCAGCAAAACTGAAAGGCTCAAGTATGTTAAGAAAAGGCTTGTGGAGAATGTGATTTATAGAAAGAAACATATATGTTGAGTTATTTTGAGCTTTTGCTCCTCTTAGTTTGGTTGAACTCAAACTATTGATCGGTGACTCATACCATCAGTCACTCCTTCCCAGGTCCCGAATCTCCTTTCCAGTGCCTTTGGACAAAGGCTATAACTCTCATGTGTGAGATCAGTACTAAACATGAGATTTTCTTACACAAACAGCAGAGGCACCTAAGCTGGTCAACAACAAGAAGCAGGAAAGTGCTGCCTCCTTGGTCAGTTCCAATATAGTAGTTTATGAAAGTCATTATGGTTGACTTTCTGGTATTAAAGGTATGATCTTTACTTCAGTTATCACAAGAATGGCAGTCTGCACATGTGACAGTGGTACATCCCATACACACATGTTGCTTACACTGGCAGCATATATGTTCTGCTTTCCTGGCCTGTTTGTAGAACATACTTGACATCTAACTGTTTAGATGTCATCTAACCTGACATCTTGCTGTTTTGGCAGAAGATTCATATTATATTATACCATGTGTAGTTAACAGGTACATAAAATATCAATAAAATAAAGTATTAAATTCTTGATATGTATTGTGCGCTTAGAATAGGCATTAACATTTGCACATCAGCTGTGTACTTCCTTACAAAACCTAAAAGATAATATCAGAAATAAATTCCTGTATGAACTACAATGAAAATACAAATAGAACTCTACCACCAAAATAAGCTTTGCTTCAACTGTCACACCCAAGGCAGTCTTCACACATGACAAGTGCATGTACCATGCACAAGTATTGCTTACACTAATAGCACTTTTTTTCTTTCTTGCTTCCTTTTTTGTCTTTTTGAGACAGGGTCTCATTAGGCAGTTCAGGCCGGCCTTGAACTCACTTTGTAGGCCAGACTGGCCTCAAACTCACAGCAATCCTCTTGCTTCAGCCCCCCAAGTGCTGAGATTACAGCTGTGTGCCACCACACCTGACTTCCTGTCCTTTCTTATAGGACACAGTTGACATTCTTTTTGTTTTTCTGTAGTAGGTCTTTATAATGCTATACCTGCCTGTTCACCTGTCAGATCACCAGTGTGCTCCACAATTTTTTCACATACTTCCCTTGGCAGAAACATTTTATTTTTCCTCCGCTTAAATGATCTCTTATGAACTCCAGTTCCAATCCTCTAAGGAAATTTCTTCATGATATTTTGCACTTGTTATTTTCTTTGTAAACTATCAAACTACTTATGCCCATACATCCCTAGAATCAAGTAAATCACAACCATTGGCCAAAGCTTTGTGTTTCATAGTTGCTACATAACTCATCAACAACATCTACTCCACCTTTGGTTTTGTTCTAGAAAGTTTCCCTGTCAGGCTTCCATTTTGTTAAGGTTTCTCTATCAGTATTTCTATCATGGTGAAATGTTGACATCAGCAGTACAAGTTTGTTTTTCTTTGCCCCATACTAGGCCAATATTATATCTTTCTGAAATCCAAAGATTGTACTGTACCCCGCTCTGTTTTAAAATTGCAACATTTCATTTGGAATTTCTGTTTCATTCCTGCATGCAGTTCCTGCTCAGTCAACTTATGCTCCGTTAGCAAATGTAACATCAATTGGAAACTACTAAACCAATTGTTGAATGTTACTGGTCGGTTTGGGAGGTGAGAGCAACAAGTCTGTTCACAACATCATTCATTCATTACTATGTGAATAAGGACCCGATGGATGAGCTCTGGGATAAATGTCTACACTCAAAGCATAATGTCTTCCCATCTATAAGGGCATACATTTTTATGCCCTGTTTTGACCCATTACTTTTTCATAAGTCATTTACATTCCTGCAATTACCATGAGAAATCCCTGCTAAGTACAGCAGACTTGTGAATGCTTTCAGTTCAGCTAGTGAGATGTCATAATAAATACATTTATGAATATGGCTATTGGTGCATGCAGAACATTTTACTTGCATTTCAGTCTTGTGTATGTCAGAGCATCTTGTAGCATTTTCATCTGTTACAACTTCCAACACTGAATGGCAGTCCTGGCATTCTGTTCAATATGTTTCACCACTGCCAAGACCCTCACTATATTTTCAGACACAGTTTTAAAATTGGATCATTCCGTTTGGTTGCAAGACCGTTTTGCAACACTTCGACTAGTCAAACATGTACTCACATTGCTGTTTTCTTCATCATCGGAATCAAGGAGGTCTGTATTCCCTTTGTCTTACCAGTCAATTTTTCCTGTATTTCACTGTCACAGGAACTTTGGTTCACATGGCCAACATCAGTGTTATGGACCCTCTGTAAACATACAGTTAGAGCAAAAGGCGGGTATAAACCCCGTTTTCTTATTTTTGCACACATGCACACCCCTTGCCATTCTTCATACCAAGTGGGTAAACACACAGATTGCTTCCTGTATCCCTCAGGGAAAGGTACTGAGATGCACAGCTGGCTACTGTTACCCTAAAGTACAAATTTACAGTGGAAAAGTAAGGGATGAGTCTTAATATAACGGTGTCATTATGATTGTTACGTTAAAACGTTGTTTCCCTTGATCTCAAGTTTCCTAGGTAGAACTTTAGAATTGTTATCTGTTGATATTCCACAGGGATTCAACTTCTAAGACAAGCACGACGGGTAAGGAAACAGGTTACCTGGTCATAGGAACCCTTGAATTGTCCCTCTCTTTTGATAAAATACCTCACGGTCTCCAACTTCCATCCGTATCTGTTGTTCCTCTCTAAGCATCCGCTCCATTCCTCAGGTGCTTTCTATTTTCTCAGTGGATCCAGAAAAGCTGGTTTACTTCTACTTGGAAGGAAAATAACTCCTGGAAGCATTTCTACACAGTTCAATACTCATCTACTCAAAGGGCCCAACCTGCAGCCGCTATAGCTGCTTTTCAGCATTTGTCTGATAAGCCACTTAATACTGCTGCTCACTCAGCTTACAAGTTGTGGGAACTTTGCAAGTTATAGAAACTGCTCTTATGCATGGTGGTAATGATGAAATTGTCCCTCACGTGTTTGGATACTTGCATAACTGACTGGACTGCTTTTCCCTCTTAGGTCGCCCGTATCCACTCTCATTCTACCTTTCCAGGCTCTTTAGTCAAGGGCGATGCCCATGCAGACACCTCACATTTCCTCTTGCTCTCCACAAGCCCACTGCTTCCCATCGGTTTTTCCACCAAGGAGCTAAAGCACTTGCTTATTCCTTTCAAATTACTCATAAGCAGGGCTGGGGATATAGCTCAGTGGAATAAGTGCTTGCCTAGCAAGCGCAGGGTCCTGAGTTCGATCCCCAGTACCGCCAAAAAAAAAAAACAAAAAAAAAACAAATTACTCATAAGCAGCAAGAGAAATCGTTCCTACCTGCCCTGACTGTCAAAAACAGTTAAAATCTATTCCACAAACAGACGTTAATCCTCACGGTTTAAGAGGTAACACACGGGCCAAGGATATAGCTCAGTGGCATAAGTGCCTGCCTGGCGAGTGCAAGGTCCTGAGTTTGATTCCCCATACCAAAAAGAAAAAAAAAAGGTAACACAAGTTGGCAAACAGTTATGACTCATTACAAACATTTCGGGAAATTTGAACTTCTTCATGTTATGTTGACACTGATTTGGGCTGTACCTGGGCTTCTGCCCAATCGGGTGAAACTGCCAAACACGGAAAATGTCATTTGCACTCCTATGTTTCTGTTACGGGTCTACTGCTACAAATAAAAACCAATAACAGGACTACTTATACCTCCTGTTCTTTGAGAACCCTCTTCCAGTTACGATATCTGAAACATGTTTCTTGTTCTTCCTTATAATCCCACTGGAAAAGCAGTTACAGAAAGAGCCAGTAGTCCCCTTAAAACTCAATTATTAAAGCAAAAAAGGGAGAACGTAACACAGAAACTTCCTTCCATGGAACAAGTCCTAAAACACTGTTTACTCTAAATTTTTTAAATTGCCATTTTGATAGACGTACAGCAGTTGAAAAGCGTTTATACCAACAAAAGAAAGACCAAACCCACTGGCTCTGTGTCGGCACCCTCTCTCTGGTCCTAAGTGGTCGGGTCCCGTGTAATGGCTCACTTGGG
Source organism: Dinomys branickii (assembly GCA_004027595.1). NCBI lineage: Eukaryota > Metazoa > Chordata > Mammalia > Rodentia > Dinomyidae > Dinomys > Dinomys branickii. The sequence continues at coordinate 68,858 of PVLD010005192.1, forward strand.
GGAGGGGATATGCACCTGTTTTATCACCCTCTCTGGGTTCCCACAAAGGCTGTTCATCCACATCATGTGGCACTAAGTGAGAAGCAGCCCCAACCCTGAGCTTCAGGAGACGGCTCTATAACCCCCACCAGGAAGGGGCAACAAGAGAACACTGGGCCTGTTACCCTCTACAGCACAACCATGGGACCTACCTGGGGAGAGACTAAAGAGCGCATCACACAGGCTAAACAGATGCTAAAACAGCAACAACGACCAACAAGAAACAAACAAAAATGATGTTCCTAAGGATCTTTTCCTTGCAGTGATAGCACAGGTCACCTGTGGCTCCAAAATGGCCAGGGTAAAAACTTCCCTTTTCTCCTTAAGTCTGCTCCACGGTATTTCCTAAGAAATGGGACAGTCTACTGGGCACATGTTCTTATACCACTGTAAAACCCCGCCTGATATTCTGACTTTGGAAAGTTGGGGGCCCCACAGTTTGATGGTGTCATGGTCCAGTTCACTATAGTTTATTTTCTAATCAGAGTGGCGGTCCTCCCTTATGGAATTTTGGGCTTGCTGGGCCTTTGTTCTGTCTTTCTTCCAGCACCTACTTATCCTCGCTTGGTGTCTAGGTTTCCTTTCTTTCCCTTTTCTGTCAGAATCAGCAGCTGTCTACACACAGACAACCGCACATGGTTGGCTAATGATACCTCTGGTCACCTCGTGACTTGTACCTCCTGTCCATCTATTCTGGTCCTTACCGAGGAGGAACCTATTTTCACTTTTTTGTTGTTGTTGTCTTTTTGAGGCAGGGTCTCACTATGCAGTTCAGGCTGGCCTTGAGCTCACCAGTTCAGGCTGGTCTCGAACTCACAACGATCCTCCTGTCTCGGCCTCCTGAATGCTGGGATCACAGGCATGTGCCACCACACCCGGCTCCTAATTTCACTGTTTACAACTGACTCACTCTTCAGTACTGACATTTTAATGCTTTTGATCTTACCTTGCTTGCAAATTCCATGTGGCTCACTCTGTCACTGAGCATAATATTTCTCAATTAAATATGACTCATTATGGTGCTTAGACAAAGGGTTCACGCCTGGCTCCCCATCGATCATACATGTGACTGGATGGGAAACTGTTCTTAAACAGATTACCACAGCACTTGAACGTATCAGACCAAGCAGTTTTGGGCATTTTGATTACTGCTATTACAGCAGCAAAGGCACAGGCAGCTCCCGTAGATATAGCAGCCTTGCCTTAACTCATTCCATCTAAACTGCCCAACCCATGGATGCTACTCATGGGCACCATGTTTACAGCAGCATGATTTGTCATAGCTAAATCCTGGGAACAGCCCCAGTACCCATCAACCAAGGAACAGAGAAAAAGCTGTGGTATTTTTATACAATGGAACATCACTCAGCTATAAAGAAAGATAAACTCAAGGCTTTTATAGGTAAACGGACACAACTTGAGACCATACTCATAAGTGAAATAAATCAGACCTGCATGTGTAAGCAACGTATTGTTTCCCTAGTGTAAGAAACCGAAAAGGTAAGATCCAAAAGGTACAATAGATATTGTGAAAGGCAAAGAAATTGCTCAAAAGGAAAGAACAACTGGGATGGGGGAAAGGAGAAAAGAAGGAAGGAAAAAAAAAGTATATATATACACAAGACAGCTAAGATAATTGTACTACTAATTTCTACCAGTTCATTCAAAGAACATTCAGTATAGTGCTTATACTGTTTGATCAATCTGGCATGGCTGTATCTGAGCAACTACTTTGAAGATAACAGTATGCAGTATAATAACCATTGTTAATTTCCCATCATCTGGTTTTGAAATTATGTAGTTTTTTCTATGTTTAAAATTAAAAAGTTTAAAAAATGTAACTTCTGAGCTCTTAAGTCAAACCAATATTTATAGGCTGGGGATATAGCTCAGTGGAATAAGCGCTTGCCTAGCAAGTGCAGGGTCCTGAGTTCGATGCCCTGTACCGCAAAAAAAAAACAAACAAAAAACCAATATTGATAAAGAAGTTTTACAAAGATTTGTCACATTCGAAACCGCAGTGGGACGGCTCGGCAGACATCCAAAAGCTCTCTGGGCACATAGTAGGCCCAGGTGTGAGACTGGTTACTGCTCTGCGTGCCTCACTTCCATTTCCTCACTCCGAATCCTGGGACAACACCGTGGTGCTTTTCATGCTGGTCTCAACCAAGAGATTCCCATGCTCCAAGGCTGATTGCAGGCCTCGTTACAGCGGCTTTAACCGGCAGCTTGTAATATTAGCCTCGGTCATCTCAGTGGTATTGCCTACTGACTGAGTCCTCCAAACTTGTTCTTGGCCTCAGTCTATGCATGTGGACTGGGGTAGCTGTTGGCATAATTTTCTTTTTGATCTTTCCTTACAGTCCTAAGAACCCTCTGTACGTTGTTTCAGCAGATGGTGTGTACTGCAGCCACGATGACCTTTCTCCACCAAGCCCAGTACCTCCCCTCCCTTCCACCAAGCCCAGTACCTCCCCTCCCTTCACTCTAGCTCTTTTTCCCAAGCTCAAATACAAAACACCAAAGAGGGATATGTGGAGGCTTTGACCAGAGGTATGTGTGAGACGGTTGTGCAGAGATAAAAGGAACTTTGGAGGAACAGCCCGACCTTCCTGGAATGCATGGTTAAAGATTATAGAACAGCCTACAGGACCACAGTCAAAGTAGGCTCAAGACACACTGTCTTCAGAAAGGTATGTTCTGACCTTTGTCCTGCCCATACTGCAACAAATCACAGTGATGCCTCAGTTGTTGATAGGCTCCAAGCGCGACCTTTCCACTACTCAGACAGCAAAGTGTGAAAATAATCTTCTCAGTGTTCATAACTTCGCTCAATAGTCGAGCCAAAAATCCGACTTGGAAAAACCTGAGCCAAGAGTGAGTCCTGCGTCCCATCTTGCCGTGGACACTAGGGGTTGAGCCCGGGGCCATGTGCATTCATCCCAGTACACTGGTCTTATTTTTGAGAAGACATATAAGTAGTCACAGTACCTATAAATTCCATCTCAGGACCATATGTGTCTGTAGATCTAGGGAGAAAATACACTGACAGTGCCTATGGTCCCAGCTGATACAAACACACACACATTCAGCCCTTGTCTACTTTCTTTGCCTGAGTGCTAAGAGGTAGAAGGGACCGACAGCAGAGAACTGCATATTTGAGGTCTGCACTTCAGAACAAAGCAGGCGGGATATTCGCATTCATCTGTGGCAAATATAGATTTGGGCACAAACACAGAAGGTGCCTCCCATGCGCTGTCACTTGAGAGCAAACGCTCTGAGAAAGTCACTACTGCGTGAGCCCCACTAACGCTGCACTTTAGTTTGCAGGTGGATGCAGACAGGGCAGAGTCTGTGGGCGGTGGTGGAGGCAGAGCCAAGACAGCTCTGGAGCTCCAGGGACTCGGAAAGGGAAGGAGCGGGCAAAAGCACTGGCCATCTGGGGGAGGGAAGGAGGCCAGGGGACACAGTGTGCATTCCAGGCCGCCAGGGGACCTTCAGCCACTGCTGCCATCCTTCCCCGTCCCCATGGCCACCGCAGTGGAGGGACCAATCTGTGTCCCGCCCTGCAATTGGAGCAGATAATCGGCAAGCTGGCTCTGTGCACAGGAACTGTGTTCAGATGCATTTGGTGAAGTGGAACAGGAAGAATTGGGGCCAGCTGATTCCCTCTCGTGCCAAAGAGGGCGACACAAAGCAGCAGTGTCCCCCAGAGAGCCTGGCCCAGCCGAGCAGGGTGTGAAGAGCCCAGTGCGAGCCCACAGGCCTGGACTCTTGGGAACTGGAAGAGGGTGGGGCATAGCTCTGAGGAGACACTGGCTCCTTCTTGGGTCATATAAGTCAGCCGGTCTGTGTCTCCCTCTTCACCTGTGAGATGACTGAGGGGAAAAGGCCAGTACATATTAAATCTGTTACTTGTTTCATCCAATCCCCAAATGTACCTTGGCAGCCTGCTGAATGGTGGAGGCATAAGGGCCTGGGCCTACTTCCTGTTGAGCACTTCCGGCTGAACCTGTGGGCAAAAGGGTAGAACAAACAAATGTGAATACATTTTCTCCTGCCCTCAGATGACTCTCCACTTTCTTTTTAGGTTGGGAAGCACGGCTGGTGCCAGGCTTTGCCTGGCTTCTCTTGGAAGGACTCTACAGAGAAGGCATTGCCCAGACAATAGACAGCAAAGGCTGGCAAAAAGTGTCGGTGCTTCTGAGGATGTGGTGGGTGACCAGTCCCTGACTGTCAGAGCAGCTTTCCGAGGTACCTTGTGGAACCTTCATTCTTGAAAAACCCTGTGTTGGGAACTGTGCTGGGGTCCAGAAAGGATGTGAGGGCCAGCCAGCAGCAGCAGCAGCAACAACAGCACACATGCAGCCTCTGGAATGGCACCTCCTTTTGGAATATGCATCCTCACTCGCTCCCGGTTTCGAGTTGAGTTCTGATGGCTATTTCTTGCAGATTTCTACTTGATAGGCAAGGAGGCCCAGCCCCAGGTTTTGCACATGTGTGGAATGGCGACAGCTGTATTTCTTTTTTTTCTTATTTTATTGGTACATCTTAGATATTCATAGTGATAACTTTCATCACACAGAATTTGCACTTGTACATGGTATACGTTTCTTTTTGAGACAAGGTTTCACTACGCAGTTCAGGCTGGCCCTGAATTCACTTTGTAGCCTAGGCTGGCCTCGAACTCACATCAATCCTCCTGCCTCGGCCTCCTGAGTGCTGGGATTATAGGTGTGTGCTACCACCCAGCTGTACATAGCATATTCTGCTTCTTCTCTCTCTCTTTTTTTTTTTTTTCTGAGAGAGGGTTTTGCTTTGCAACTCAGGCTACCTTTGAACACACTATGTATCCCAGGTTGGGCTTGAACTCGAAGTGGTCTTCCTACCTCAGCCTCCCACGTGCTGGGATTACAGATGTCTGGCTTGCTTCTTTCTTTCCTCTTCCCATGTATATTTACCAAAGCTTTGTTTCCACTTTTTCCTTGTCCCTTTTTCTCATTTGAACATTTGCTTCCCATTTTCCCATATCTATTATACATTTTGGTCCTTATTTACACCTCAAGTTTCTCACACCAGAGAAATCATGATATATTTGAATATGTGTGTCTGGTTTATTTCATGTAAGTGTGTGTTCCCAAAGTGCATCCATTTAGCTAGAAATGTCTCAAGATTATCCTTAATGGCAGAGTAGTACTCCATTGCACAAAAAACCCCACATCTTTATTCATTCATTGGTTGATGGACATTTGGGCTGTTTGCAAGATTCGGCTATTACAAACTGTGCTGCTATAAACATGGGTGTGCATATATCACTCTGGTATGATGCTTTTACTCCTTTCGGGAAGATACCAAGAACAGGAACAGGTGGGTGAAGTGGAACCTCCAGTTTCAGTTTTTTGAGGAATCTCCACACTGGTTTCCACAGTGGTTGCACCAGTCTGCACTCCCGCCAGCCGTGAAGAAGGGTTCCTTTTCCCCCACAGCCCCTCCAGCATGTTCTTGGTTGATTTCTTAGTGATAGCCATTCTTTCTACAGTGAGATGGAATCCCAGCATTGTCTAAATTTGTATTTCTTGAATGGCCAGTGAGGTTGGACATTTTGTCCATTCTACTTCCTCATCTGAGAAGCGGTATTTCTTGTGTGACAGTGAGAGGAAGACAAGAAGATGCAAGGGGCCTTGCTGAGTGGGGCAGTGTGTGGCTGCCTATAATCCTAGCCCTCTGGGAAGCTGAGGCAGGAGGGTGGTAAGTTTGAGCCTAATCTGGGGTGGACAGTGATTTACTAAGAATAAAGTATGAAAAAAATGCAAAGGTCCTGGATTTGATTCCTAGTAGAAAAAATGAAAAAAAAGAATCAGTGTGGTGCGATCCTGGGTAAGTTTGCTTCCCAGAATCTCAATGTAGCAACAACGGTATTTCGTAAATCATGTTCTTAAGGAAAAGTTTAGGAAAAATTATCAAAGCACACAGAGTACACATTTGTAACTCATTACATTTTTATTTTGCGTTTAACTCAAGACATTCTTTATGATAAGTAGTTACTCAAATGAGTATTTTCTTTTAGTAGAAGCCTTTGCCTTCGAGCTGTCCATCTAGAAATATTACCATTCATTACAAATGTTTAAATGAAAAAATGTGCATTTATACTTTTATTAAGGTTGTTCATCATGCATAGCTTGGTTTAAATTGCAGACACTGTCATCTCATAAAAGCTAAGTGGAACAAATTTGTAAAGTTTATTTTGCAAATAAATAAGCTGTGAAAGCCATCGCATTTCTGCACAGATAGAATGGACCAGGGAATCACAGGTCATTTCTCATGGTTGGCTCCTAACTGATTTATCAATCAGTGGTTCCTTAATCAGATGCAATACTGTGCTGTTGTGAAGCTTCAAGGAGAATATGAAGATCCTGGGGCCCAGGAAGCATCTAATAAATGATAGCTGTTGTTAGTAAGTTTATCTCTTCGGAAACAGACACGCCTGCACGGACGGGCGCGCGCGAGTATGCGCACAGCTGGCCGGACCCGAGTGCGAAGCCGCCGCGTCCCTCCTGCTTCTGCGCGGGCCCTTGCTGCAGCGGACGTGCATCCCCAGGGCCCCGGGCGCGCACGCGTTGCCGGGGCGGCCGCCGGGCAGCAGCAGGGGCACGCGACGGCGCGGGGCGGCTCATCCCGGCCTGGGCCGCCCGAGGAGAGGCGCGGCTTCCCCCTCAGAGCCGGGCGGGCGCGGCGCAGATGGCCCGAGGGCACACCGCGGGGGTCCCTGAGCCCGTTCCCGGGCGCTCCCTGTCCCCGCCCGCGGCGCGCTCTGCTGTCCGCCCGGCCGGGAGCGCGGGCTGCGGAGACTCCGCGGCCGCCATTTGCACAGCCGCGGCCTCGCCCCGCCCCGGCCAGCTCCCCGCTTCCCCGCGCCCCGATCCGCGGCGAGGACCCGGATCGGCGCCCCACAGCTCCGCCCCGCGGTACAGACACGGGCCGCGGCCCGCCCCAGGCCCAGCGAGGACGGCGCCCCGCAGCCGCGCGCGCTCTGCCACCGGCCTGGGCTTCCCCTGAGACTCGGGGCCGCGGCTGAGCTGGACGCGGGCGTCCCCTGGTGGCGCGGGCCGGGAGCGCCCTGCGCGGCGGGCCGGGGCGGGTCCTTGCGACGCTCGCCGGTTCCGCCGCGGCCGGAGCACGTTGCGTGTTAGGGAAGCGCGGACGCTCGCTCGAGGCCGGCTGCAAAAGCTGAGCGCGGCGGCCGGCAGCCGGGTCCGAGCAGTCCTGGGCGCGCCGCGGGCGCCTGTCCGCATGGCGAGGCCGGGCTCCCTCTCGGTCCGCCCGAGGCAGCTATTTACAGTGTACGCGAAACATAGACCCCTACGTCCCAGGTCCCAAGATTTCATCACTGCCTGGGTTTCTCATGTCCTTATATCCAGGGGGCCATAATCCCGGAAGTCATCTGAATTCCCGTATCTACACTTAGGTTTTCTCGAAAACGTCTTGCGGGTGTGGGTCCCGGAAGCGCACCCCGCGTGGGTGGCTCTGACCTGTGCCCCTCGGCCCCGACCTGACCTCACCACGGTGGAACGCACAGGTCCAGCCCGTGGGCGAGCTGCGACAAATGCCTACACCTGCTAACCCACGCCTCCCCAAGACAGCAGTCCCGGTGTCTCCGGTCACCCAGCGACTTGGCGTCCGCACTGCTTCGGTGTTTTGCCTGTTCTGCAATTTCTTACAGGACGGAAACTTACAGTGTGTACTTATGTGTGTGCCTGGGTTTTTCCAGCCTGGCGTAGTCGGCGTTGTTGCCTGCTCTGTTGTTACTGAGTTGTATTCCGTCGTCCGCACCCACGGTGATTTGCTTATGCGGGCTCTAGCTCGGCTGTCTGGATTGTCCCCAGTCGGTGCTATTATGGACCAAGCAGCTAGGTGTATTTTGTGTGGACATATATTTTCATTTGTTTTGTTTTCAGACAGGGTCTCACTAAGTTGCAAAATTGCCCAGGAGGTGCTCAAACTTGGTGATGCTCCTGCCTCAGTCTCCTAAGAGTGCCAGAATTACAGACATACGCCACCATGCCCAGCCCCTATGTTCCTATCGCGGCTTTCCCCCTCCCGGTGCCAGGTATGTATGCTTACGCAGTAAGAAATCGCGTCTTTTCTCATCGAAAGCGTTCCTTGGCCCCCCACTTTTTTCAGCTGTGCAGTTGACCTCTGCTCAGCCTCTGCAGAGGCCCACCCACTTCCTTGTGGGTCATTTAATTGTCCCTCTAATGAACTGGAAGGTGCGTCTGAACCCTGAAGCACGTTGGGCGGTTGAGGCAGGAGCGGCGCTGCGCAGTTTTCCCGGAATCCCAGCAGAAAGCCCTGCAGTGGCACAGTCGCCCACCCCTGATGAAGGTACTAAGATCCCCGCAGATCGTGAGGTGGTGCCCAACCCCACCCCTACCCTGTGTCGGGCCTCTGCCCTGCTTCGTGAACAGACGACCTTCAGTTTGAATCAAATATTCTGTTAGGAATTACAAAATTCTGCTTGTTAAAAATCCTGTCATCCCTCCTGATTCTGTGTAAAGAAGCTTCCTTCAACAGCTTCTCATCGTATAGGAAAGGCAGAAAAATGTTTGACCGCCTTACATTACTAGCGACAATTTTAATTTCACTTGTGAATGGTTGGAAACTGTAAAAAGCTGGACCAGAAAAGCTCTTGCCGCACCGTGCTTTATTCCTTTTTTTTTTCCGGTACCGGGGATCGAACTCAGGGCCTTAGTGCTTACCGGGCAAGCACTTACACCACTGAGCTATACCTCCAGCCCTGCACCGTGCTTTAAGACGAGCTGCTACAGAAGAGCGTGATGTCGGCGGACCCGGGTCCGCGGAGTGCTCACTGTGTGGTGATGAGTACTACCGTTCGGGAAACACTTCCTGTGGACTGAAGTTAATTAACTAATAAATAATATTCGTGATAACAGTTGTAGAGAAAATAAAGGCGACATCATTGTGCAGGTCAAATAGCCCTGTCCCCTCTGAGGAAGTTGTGGATTCTCTGTATTCAGTTGAAATGTATTGACTACCCCTTGTCTTGGGAACACGGAGGTGAATTCGACTCAGAGCCTGTGGGGCCTCAGTGGTCCTCGGGTGAACTTTGTTTCGGGGGGTTCTGGAGCCTCGCTTGGCACAGGTGTTCATGACGTCGGTTGGGGGGGGCCCAAGAACACCGCAAAGTGGTTGGCAGTGTCCCAGGGTCGGAGATCAGCTGCCCTCAGCACAGGCGGCAAGCATGTAGCACGGCCTACCTCAGGTGTGGGGTGAAGGAAGGATTGGTAGCGTCTGCCTGTTTCCATGGAGCAGATGCCCCATCGGCGCTAATTACAAGCTGCCAAGGTGATGTCACAAGTGCAGAGCTATAGGACCTGGAAGTGAGTGCCGTCGCACCATCTGTCCGCCAGGCAGTGCGATGAACGCACGTGACTTTGCGCACAGTGGTAATCGCTACGCAGATAGAGCATTAGTGAAGGTGATAAAGCAGTAGTAAAGTGAAGTGGTGGGTTCCGAGTATTTATTATCTTTGAAATAAAATGTATTTAATTGTAAGTTTATATCATTTAGATTCTTCTTTCAGTACTGGGTAGAGAACCCAGGACCTTCGCATTGAGCTGCATCCCTAGCTGTTTTTATTTTTTGAGATAAGGTTTCATTAAGTCGTTAAGTTACCCAGGTTGGGCTCTAACTTGCCATCCTCCTGCCTCAGCCTCCCAGAGTGCTGGGATCACAGGGGTGCACCACCATGCCCAGTTCATGGTTAAGGGTGGTTGTGTTTGAGGAGTGACCTGTTCATTTCCTGAAAATCTGGCTGCTAGCTCTCACAGACCTGCATGAGCCTGCTCCAGCACATGGCTGTGTATGCTCATTGCAGACGTGGCCTGCTGCACGGGACTTGGAACACTTCGGCCGGGTGGTGCCCTGAGCCCTGGACGTTCAACGGCCTTGGGACACAGAGAGGGGAGGAGCAGAGGGAGCGTCCAGGTCTCAGGTATTCCTTAACCCCACTGTGAGGGCTGCTCAGTTTCGTTACTGGTATAACAAATCACCCAAAACTTACTTGTTTTAAAAACACACAAATGTATTGTCCTACAGTTCTGGGGGTCGGTGTGAGCAGGGGCTCCTGCCGGGCTAAGGGAATGTGTCAGCAGGCTATGCTCCTGGAGGGTGGAGAAGGGGACCCTTTCCCTCCCCCTTCAGGGCTTCCAGAGCCATGTGCTCCTGGGCTGTGACCTTGTCCTGCACCCTCAAAGTCAGCAGTGCTGGCCTGAGTCCGCTTCCCACTGCATCTCTGTGCCTGTCCATGGAGAGCTGATCAGTGCCCCAGTTGCACTGCAGCCTTTCTTCATCCTTCCGGGTAACCCAACACATTCACAGGGGCGGACGGTGCAGGGAGGCCTTGTTCTCTGCAAGCTTCATACTCTCTAGGGCAGGGCTGCTGGACCAAGTGCCTGGGCTTCTAGTACAGAGAAGGCGGAGAAGGTGCTCGGAGAAGAAGGCAGGCAACAGAGAGACAGGGAAGGTGGAGACTTCAGTAGCCGCGCCCCCGGCAGTGTGCCTTGTGGGCCAAGAACAGCAAGATGAGAAGCCCATGCCGGCCTGGGGAAAGCTGGCTGGGTGGGGTTGAACTCCTTCAAGCCATCCCAAATAAGTAAGCGCAGTGCGTTGCCGATTCAGGCTCTGCTGTAAGATACGGCTTCTGCCTAGTGTCTTTTCCAACCCGGTCTCCTTGTGCCAAGAGGGCAGACACACAACTGGATGTGGTAAAATAATTAACAAGGGAGGGTCGTAAGTGTCAGTCACGGTCCAGGTTGTTTTTCTCAGTACTGAGAATTGAACCCCAGGCCTTCACAATGAGCTCCATCCTTAGCCCATTTATTTATTGACTGACTTGTATTTACTTACTTATGTATTTATGTATTTATTTATTGACAGGATCTCCCTAAGATGCCCAGGCTGGGCTTGAACCTGGGATCCTCCTGCCTCAGCCTCTCAGAACGCTAGGATTACAGGTCTGTGTCACTGCACTCTTCTGTGGTTCAGGGTTGTTTGTTTCTCCTATAGTTCAGGCTGGCCTTGAACTGCCAGTAATCCTCCTGCCTCAGCCTGCTGAGTGCTGGGATTAGAGGCATGCACCACTATACCTGGCTCAGTCCAGTGCTAAAGAACAGCAGGGAAAAGATGCCTGGAAGTGTGGGGAGGAGCAGTGTGGGGCAGTGGGGAGCAGCAAAGGCATTTGGAGCAGGGACAGTGTGGGCACTGACGGGAGGGCCACCTTCAGAGCAGAACTGCTGAGGCCCAGGGCAGGAAGATGTTGGGACTCAGGGGCTCGTCTTTTCCTGTGGGAATAAGAAGCCCTTTTTAATCTCTGAAGTTGGTGATCTGTGGCAGGAGGAGAGGATGGAGTCAGGAGGCCGTGCTGACCTAGCCCAGCAGCCTCAGGTGAGCCCTGGCGCCTCGAAGCCTTCAGGCTGCCACTTACCCGAGGTCCTGGAGGGGCCAGTCACAGAGGGAGAGCCGAGAGGTGATGGGGTGGGGGAGGGAGAACAAGGAGGTAGCATTTAAGAGACAGGGATACACAGGTACATATTTCCTGCCATTAAGACAAAGGGGCTGGGAAAAAAAAAACAGTTTGGGGAGGAAAAAAATCAATGAAGCAGACAGCGGGGTGCAGGGGTCAGAGATGAGCCGTGAACCTTGGATGCTTCTGCTTCTGCTTCTGCCGCCACAGCTCTGAGCCCCTGCCCTGGCATCATGTGAGACCACCCTCACCCCTGGGGTCTGCTTCATGAAGGTGGAAGTTCAAACACAGCCCGCCCAGGCAGCGTGATGCCTGCTTTGGCACCGCAACCTCCTCTAGGCCTCCTTCACTCCTTGACGTTTAAGCTAAACAGTAGTCACCCACATGGGGACACTTAACTTACAAGAAAATACACTCTGCGGTGGCAGTGCGGGATGTGGCTTCTAGTTTTGATGCTGCTGGCAGCCGCAAGTGACTTTGGCCACCCCCAGCAGGCTCGGGAGGGCCCCCCAGCTTCTGTCCTGCTGTAGCTGAGACATGCAAAGTAGTTGGGCACTGCCGGAGGAGCGTTGCCAAACTTCTAAGTACACAATTCCTATTTGTAGTACGAGCCCTCAGCGCTGAAAATCAGCAGATTCTGCTCGGACTTGGGCCCCACAGAGCACTCATTACTGAGCCTGAACTTCGGAGCCGGCAGCTCCGGAGAAAACCGTGTGAAAAGGAGCTCTTTCCCTCTCTATCCTTCCCGTACCTTCCATTCACTTCTCTGGATCAAAAATGGAAACAACAGAGTGTGCTGGAATGAAAGGCCCAGCACACGCCTTCTTCAGTCCTTCCCTGCTGTGATCTAACTGTGTCTCCGCCCCCCCCCCCCCCCCCGCAACATTCCTGTGTTGGAAACAGATTCGCCAAATTTAGGCAAAGCGAATGCAAGGGAGGTGAGGTCAGGAGCTGGGGCCCCCACCATGGCCTTAGTGGCTTCTAAGAAGGGGAAGAGCGGCCTAAGCGAGCGAACCTGCGCGCTCTTGCCAGGTGGTGCGAGGCGAAGTTACCGTGCAGCAGGAGGTTGTCAGGTGTGGACCAGATGCTGGCACAGGCTCCTGGGCTTCCCAGCTTGCAGGACTGTGAGCCCCTAAGCATCCCCCCGTTAAGTAAATCACCCAGTCGGTAGTATTCTATTGTGTAGCAACAGAATACAGACCAAGACATCCCCCTAGAGTCACCAGTGTGTAAAAGCTCTTTCTTCTCCTTTATCCCTAATCGTGTATAGTGAGCGACGGGTGAGACTGGGAAACCAGGCTGAGAAATGCTCTCTAACCCATCTTAAGTCTGTGTGGGGTGCTGCTGGTCTTCAGTGTCACTGTGGTAGCTGCTGCTATGTCTGAGCACTCTGAAGTAGCATGAATGAATTTTGCAAGAAGTTTCTGATTTTCATGTGTGCAGACATGAGACACATCCCACAGCTACAGCCACGAGCATGTGGTTTGACTGCACCACAAGATGACGTGGAGCGACTTGAACATCTCTGCTACGGTATTGGGTATTGTCGGTAACCTGATGGTCACTGTCACGTGGCCAAGGGAAGTTCCACTCCACTGTCAGTGTATCTACAGTTGCTCCCATAGCTACAGCAGTTAGGTCCTACACACTGCTGCAAACAGTGGGTTAGCGAATAGCATTGCTCCTGGGCAGACTACAGGGTTAGGCTCCTGAGAGCCTCTGGGCATGTTTCCATGATTCTTCAGTCATAACCTTGATTTGCGTGTATTTCCATTTAAAAGCATCTTATTTAAGATATGTGGCTGATTCAGTAACGTTGACCTGGTGCTCAACAGCACTATCAGCCTGGGCCTGAACAAGGCTGGTCCTACACAGTGTTTCTTCAGAAGGCATGTCACAGACTCCTTGCTCTGAGAAACGCTAGACAGCTGTGCCACTGAGCTGGGGGGCCATTTTAAACAACAAAAATGGAAACATGGAGGCACGGAGTGGACCAGCCAGAGGGACAAGAACAGAAACAGGAAGACAAGCAGCCTCTTGTTTGACCTCAGCTGGGAGTGTAGGCTTTGGGCCACTCGAATATTTGCTTGCAAATGACTGTGGAAGTGTTGTGAGGGTTGATCTGGGAACTGCAAATACATTTTAGGCAAAACTTTCAGATATGGAGCCTGTGAATAATGAACACCATGCACCAGAGCCTGCTGTACGTCAGCAAAACCTGATGTCTGCCCCATCCTGGGACTTGTTAGACATGTGGGTTCTATGTATGTTATGGTTTGTGGCTGGGTGTCCCCCCAAAGCCTCCATGTAGTCCTGGGGCGGGCTTCTAGAGCTTGTGATTGATGCATGGTCCAATGTTGGGGTTATGGGTGTGAGTGCTGCACCCACCCTGGGGCAGGTAGTTTTGCACCTCTAAGGGAGGGAAAGGGGCTGCTTGCCACAGCTCCTCCCCTTTTGCACTTCAGTCTCCATGAACAGTTGCCCTTACCCATGAGCCACTCTGCCTTGGAGCCAGCCACGCATGGACTGAAACCCCCACAGACTGTGAGCTAAATAAGCCTTTCCTTCCTTAATTCTGGGCATCAGGTATTTTGTCTCAGCAACGAGAGAAAAGTAAGCAAGACAATTTACCACAGGTTCAAGTAAGTCGCTCACTACGAGGTTTGATTAGCTCTGAAAGGAGTGGCATTGTATTTTAAGTAGCTCTTACCTCAAGATCTGCTCTTCAGTCTTAACAAAGATCTGAGAGCTCCAAAACCATGGGTGCCTGAGAGCCACTCCGTGACTAACTTTTCCTCTCTGCCTCGGACATTTACTGAAATAATAAAATTACTATGTACTGACTACTGCATACCTCTCCAGATGGCCATCCACCCACTCCATGGCTCAAAAGGATCCAATCTTTGTGGCATGAAACTTATGCCACACAAAAGTGGAATTTTAGATCAGAGCTGGATACTTCCTGCCTTGGTCCCCTTTTCTGTCTTCTTCTTGTGCTGTCTCCAGCATGGTGGGTACAGTAGGCTCTGTTCTCCACCATTATCGGCCATGAGGCCTGAGGAAGCCACCACGTCCTGTTTTGTGCCAGGGTAGAGAATGAACAACACAAAGTTTTCTTGCTTGTGCTGCATGACCACAGCTGATTCCTCCTGCAATTAATTCTGGGCATCATTCATGCAGAGAGCAGCCTTCCCTTTCTCTATGACAGACAGACCTGGTTTTCCTCAAAAGGGAGGCAGAAATACCCTTGGAGGGGCAAAGTCTGACTCATCAATTAATAGCGTCCTAGTGAAAACAGTTTTCTTTTGGTTTACAACAGCCCCAGCTTTCAGGAAATGATTGTGTTCTTGAGTTTGGTCCATTCCCAAGATGGAGTCTCTCTGTGTGGAGAAAACAGTGCGCCCTCAGAGACAGGGCAGGAAACCCAGGATCTGCACCAAGAAGGGCTGCAAGTTGTTTTCTGGCCCTCACTGTCTCCTGTCATGGTGGTTCTGGCTTAGCCTAGTGCACCTGCCACAGAACTTACCTGAGTAAGAGTCATCAAATTGCCCATGGTGGGGTCAGGGCTTGGAGTTCTCCCAGCTGACCTGCCTCTCCTGTGTAACTAAGGTCTCTTGTCAGAGCTCACTGTCCCAGGGACAGGCACCTGACCCTAGTGGTGCCAATCAGAACTTCCTTGGGATTTTTTCAAACTGGAACTATAAAAAAGTTTTCTTTTTTTGAGACAGGGTCTCATTATGTAGTACAGGCTGGCCTTGAATTTGCTTAGCTTATGTAACCCGGGCTGTTCTCGAACAGCAATCTTTCTGCCTCAGCTTCCTGAGTTCTGGGATTACAGGTGTGTGCCACCATGCCCAGCTGGATTTTTTTTTTTTGAGATTTATCCAAAATCTGTAGCTTAGTTTTTTCATTCCTTTTAATATTCTATAAGATCAATGTACAATCATTAACCTATCTATACTGTTGTTGGATATTTGGAAGGTTTGTTGGGTTTGTGTTTTGGTTATCATGAATATTATTTGTGAATACATGCACACATTTTTACTGCATATGTGTGTAAAAGTACAGTTGCTCAGTTATACTGTATGGTTTTTTGTTGTTTTTTTGATACAGGGTTTTGCTATGTAGTTCAGGTTGGCCTTGAACTCACTTTGTAGCCCAGGGTGGCCTTGAACTCACAGTCATCCTCCTGCCTCAGCCTCTTGAGTGCTGGGATTACAGGTATGCTTAATACTGTATGTATCTTTTCAAACAAGCAGATAACATCAAATTTTCTTCCTGATTCTTCCAGTTTATATTCTTACCAACATTTTATGCAAATTTATCTTGTTCTGTATATTCACTAACACTTGTCAGGATTTTTAATTTTAGCCATCGTGTGGTATCACTGTGGTTGTAATTTCACTTCCTTCTGATTACTAATGGGGAACTATATGCCCTTTTGCATGTTACATGTGGGTTGGTCATTTTGTGTGTTCCTTTTTGAAATGTTTGTTGAAATCTTTTGGTTATTTCACTATTTGGTTGTCAAGCTTTTCTTTATTGCTCTGTAAGAGCTATTTATATTCCTGGGCAAGGGACCTCTCCTGGATATATATATATATATATATATATATATATATATATATATTGTAAATATCTTCCATTTTGTGACTTGCCTTTTTATTCATTTACTGCCTTTTTCTGAAGATGAGATTCTTACAGACCTATCAATTGGGATTTTAACACAGAACAATTAGATTACTCGATGGACAATAAATTCTAGCTTAGTACAGTGAAGTTACACAGGCTGTCTGGCTAAAGCTGCACATTCTTTCTTTGGAATGTTATTTCTGGAATGGTATTTGAAACAAAGCAAGCACAAATTCTATTGTATACAAACCATGAAAACATACGATGCTTAGTTCTGCCACTTGGTGGTGCCACAGAAAACCAGCAACAATTTTAAAAAGTACTGAAAATTTAGGGTAGGGTTTGGCAAACAGAAAAATATAAACATTTTAAAGTCTGTAATCCTTTTGCATATTATAGTGGATATTCTGCAGATTCAGCTTTTCACTATAAAGTTCCCTCACTACTCATTGCCAACCAGGAATTCAGGATAGCAAAAATAACTTTTGTTTTATTTATGAAAAATTTCAAGTATCCTAAAGCACATAACTTCCCTAGAACCTAGATAATAAATGTTAACCTTCTGTCTTATTCAAAAATTTTTTTTAAAGTTTGTTTTTAATTCTCTTCAGTTTCAATTCCCCCTTTTCTCACTAGAGCAATTACTATCCAGAGCTTGATGTCTGTCCTTCCAATTTTTGTTTCTGTATTTTTGGTATATGTTCATATGTCCGGGAACAATTCAAATGTTACTTTATATTTTAAAAGTATATCTATACTATAGTACATTGCCTTTTTTTTTTTTTTTTTTACATTTAACATGTTTTGCCATCCTGCTGTATATATCTGTACACACAGATCTAGGTCATTAGTGTTAACTGTTGCACATAACGAACATTCCCGTTGTGAACTTTCACAGGTGTACTAAGGCACTGTCGGTCTACGATCCAATCGAGGAACGACTTACAGATACGGTTCACATACACCCTGTGATTATTCACCCCTCTTTTAATGAACGTTTCAACGGTTCAATGAATTACAATGCCCAGTACAATGCTGGGCACTTATGTGTGCACAGGCAGCTTTTAATTCAAGCAAAAACATCATAAAATGTTTCTTAGAACTCAGACGAGTTTTTGCTGCTTCTTTTTAATAACTGCCGACCCAAGGGATGGAGGGAGGAGAGGGGCCATACAAGGAATGTTAAGATGTGCTATGTGTCAGTACCCACGCCCCACTATGTAACCAGGACGTACTGCAAATGTGTACCAATAAAAGTAACACGGCTACCTTCCACTCCATTTGCATGCGTGGCAGGAATTATTACCTCAAATTTCCTAACGGCCTTTTACTCCCCGCACTGTACAGGGGAAGGGGTGGGCGGATGGACAAAAGAAATCTGGATGTCAAAGACAGTAAAGGTTTATCCGATCTGGAGCGGGGCAGACTGGCGGCAGCAAGTGTCATAAATATGGGGGAGGCCCGAGGGTTTACAAGGCGGGTCATATCTCGAGCGACCATGTCTGGATTAACGAAAGAGAAGAACACACAAATCTTTTGCTCCACATTCCTTATAAAAGAGGGAACCATCAAACGCTCGGCGGTTGCCATGGAAACCACTGGGTAGGCTGGCCAGAATTCTCGCTGCTCTTAGACGGTTTCTTCTTCCGGTCCTTGGTCTTCGCGGCGCCGCCTCTCTCCTCCGTCCCCCGCCCATTGCTGCGGGCACGCGTCATTCTTTTCCCCGCTTGCATCGCCCCTTCTCGTGTAGGACCGCCATCTTGGCGCAAGGTCCAAGATGGCGCCGGGGTCTCAGCGGCGGCGCCCGCGAGGCCGCGCGCACACGTGCTCCGCGTGGAAGGGTGGGGCGGTGACGTCCTGCGTCGCCCCGCCCTCGCTGGTCGCCCCGCCCCCGCCCGCCTTCCTCCCGCCCCAGAACCCGGAAGCGGAGGAGGCGGAGGCGCGGCGGTAGCGGGGGCCGGCGGCCGAGCGTGGCTGAGCTGCCCCGGCGCGCGTCTGGGCTCGGGGGCGGGGCGGAGTGGCCCGGCCGGCCCGGCCCGGGCGGGCGGGGGCCATGGCCTCGGCGGAGTTGCAGGGGAAATACCAGAAGCTGGCTCAGGAGTACTCGAAGGTAGCCTCGCGGGCGGGGAGCGAGGGGTCCCTGGCACAGCGGCCTCCGTGGCCTTGGCGGCGGCTCGTCGCGCTAAGCGGCGGCCGAGGGCCGGGGGCTCCCCTTCTCTGCTCGCGCCTCCAGGCCCACCATCGCGGCGCCTGCACCTGCCGCTGCCGCGAGACGGGCCGGGCGTGTCTGCGGCGGGCGGCTGGAGTTCGCATCCTCCTCGCCGACCCGGCGGCCGGGGCCGGGATGCTGGACACGCAGGCTTCTGGCCCCGGTGCCGGCGGGGAGGGGAGGGAGGCTGTGGGGCCAGCCCGTCTGTGCTGCTGCCTCAGTTTCCCCGGCCTCCTGCTGCAGACGTGCGCTGCCCTCCCTCCGCCTAGGCACGGTGTGAGGAGAGGGACGCTCTTGCCACTACGTCAGTTTGGGAGGGTGGATCGTGCCGTTCGGGTGAGCCACCTCCCCGGGACTGGGTGGTTACAGGGGCGTTCAGTGCCTTGGCGAGATGGTGTCTGCAGCAGCTTTGACAGCTGGAGCGCTGGGGCTGCCTCTGGCCACCCGCTCCTGTCCCTGGAGGGGCGCAGAGCACCTAGCAGGTGCTCAGTATGTTCAGCAAAGTAGGGACCTGCCCTTTTGTCTTGTGCAGAAATCCGTATTTTAAATGGTGGAGCTCCTTCCTTGGACAGGGGTGGTGCAGTTTCTGAGTAGAGTGTTTCTGCCTTAGGAGTATGCTAGTGAAGTTACCGAATAGGAATCTGACATCTTCAGAAATTCATTCAGCAGTCTTGGCATTCATGGGATCAGTGGCCCTGGCATTCAGGGATCCTGGCATTCATGGAGTCAACAGGAAGACTTAACCCCCTTTTTACAGTTCAGAGAAATTGAGACACATTTTTTTTTCTCATGATTTTATTCAACAAGGAATCAGCAAGAGGAAATGAAATATCTTTGAAAAGTGTACATCTAGCTGGGGATATAGCTCAGTGGAATAAGTGCTTGCCTAGCAAGCGCAGGGTCCTGAGTTCGATCCCCAGTACCGCAAAAAAAAAAAAAGTGTACATCTAAATATGCACACTTAAGTCTTCACTGTCAAGTAGAAACCTTTTGAAATACTCTTCTTATGTCACCAGAGTAGTGTTAGAAACTTTGCTGCAGTTTCATTTGAAAGTGCCTTAGAGGGTATGACACAGTGTTAGTGGGGGAGGTTTTCATCCTTTCAAGGAGGAGTTCCTTCTTTGAAAGGGCCAGAAGTTTGGAACAGATCCATGTGATGAACGGGGATGAGTGGAAGAAGGCAATGCTCAGTTTGCTTTTACTGATTTTGGTTGAAAATGATTCATGCCGTCGTGGGGCATGGTGGCACACACCTGTAATCGTAGCACTGGGAAGGCTGAGGCAGGACAATTGCTGTGAGTTCAGGGCCAGCCTGGGTTACGTAAGCAAGGTCAAAGCCAGCTTGTAGTGCTAGTGAGACCCTGCCTCCAAAACAAACAAGCTTCATTCAATAAGCTAAGGGACTCGTTTTCTTCTCTGGAGAACAAACTAGCTCAGAAGGCAATTCTAAATAGCAAAAGAGGAGTTCCAAAAATATTTTGAGCCATGTTTGCATGTCTGAAGTAATTGTATAACTTCCCAAAGTAATTAAAAAAAAACCACTTTGATGTTACTCTTGGATGTGTGGGCTTGTTCAGCAGATACTTATCTCGGGCTTCCTGTGAGCGTTCTGCCAGGGCCCCTTGAGTGAGGCACGATTCCAGCTTGTGGAGTCACCTTTAAGATGTTACTTAGCCATGGTGCATAGTTATGATACACTATGACAAGTGCTAGTTCATGGAAGTGCTGGAGACCTCAGGTAGAGCAAAGGGAGGAGAAGGTGGTAACTTTCTAGGCAAAGGGAACAGCTTCTGTTTGCTGACGTGAAAGCTCCCTAGAACGGGAGAAAGCTGTGAGATGAGATGGGACCAGATCATGAAGGGTTGCACACATCAAAGAAGTGTGAACTTTAGCTTTTGAATAATGGAGAAATAAAGTTTTTTAGTGGAGTGAATGACATTACTTTTGGGAATGATTCTGCTGACTATATGGAAGGTAGATTGAAAGTGGAAAGAGTGGTGAAAGGAAGGTCAGACAAAAGGCTATTGGAATGATTTTGGGGAGAGCGATGTAGGATTAAATAAGGTTTGTGACATTTAGGACCGGGAGGAGAGGCTAGATTCAGGAATTGTGGTTAAAAAAATAGCTTGCATGTCTTTTGAGTGTCTGCTTTGTGCGTGACACTGGACTTCAGAAGGATAAAGAGTGTATAAGGTACTCATCCTTGGGGCTCATTCATTAGTAAAGGAAGGCTCAGAATTGACCCAGAAGCTCTGAGGTGAAGGGTCC
This sequence comes from Dinomys branickii, assembly GCA_004027595.1. NCBI lineage: Eukaryota > Metazoa > Chordata > Mammalia > Rodentia > Dinomyidae > Dinomys > Dinomys branickii. The sequence goes on from PVLD010005192.1 coordinate 89,548, forward strand.
TGACTGCCACTGATGGAATGACGGCTGGCAGGAAAGATAGCCCCCTGGAAGCAAAGGAGTTTTTTTTTACAGGTTAGATGCAGTCAGGTTGCAGAGCACATTAAAGTGATCGCATACTACTTTGGGGTGATGTTTTGGGTAATTATTGAAAATTCCCAGTGGACATGGATTGGCTAAAAGTGAGGACAAAGGTAAGTTCTTCCCCTGAAGATGAACTGCGAGCGTTAATCAGGGTGACCGTGAGGACACCTGTAGGAAGGACATACTGGGAGGAGATGCTAAGGGACTGCAGGCAATCTACTGACCTCCCCTACGGGCCCAGACTGGTTCTCACTCTTTTAGTTTGAATATGATGGAAATTTTAGAGCATAAGAGCAGAGACTGGTCAGAAGATTTCGTTCATTCATTGATTTATCTTTTGGTGCTGGGTGGCAAACCCAGAGCCTCATGCTTGCTGGTCCTGAACTCTGTCTCTGTGCCACATCCCGCCTTTCCTGTGCTTTTACTCTGTGTCAGTTCTGATGCAGGCGTTGAGGTCTCTGCTCTCCAGTCCTATGCCCGTGGGAAGGCTGGTCTCCCTCTGTCCCGCTTTTTTTTGGTCTTTTTGAGACAAGGTCTCATTATGTAGTTTTTTTTCCCCCTTGCTTTTAAAGACAGGGTCTTGCTATGCATTTCAGGTTGGTGTTGAACTCACTTCATAGCCCAGGCTGGTATTGAACTCACAGTGATCCTCCTGCCTCAGCCTCCAGAGCGCTGGGATTACAGGTGTGTGCCACCACACGCAGCTTGATCTCCCTTTTGTAGTACTGTCTGTGGTGCAGAAATTATGGACCGATGAGGAAATGTGGTCATGTTTAGGATATTAATGGAAAAAAAATCCCGTTAATGTAAAAGGAAGCCTCTAGGTCAGGAGAGCAGCAAACATGCTTCCTAAAACAAGGACGTTTACAGAATCCTCTTGCTTTAGGCAGAACTCAGTTTGTGTTCCAGGGAAAGGCTCTCTGCTTCCGGTCTGTGGTCGTAATCTTTCCTCCTGAGAAGATAAAACAACAGCAGCAGGAGCAACACAATACTCCAAATAAGACAGCCCCCAGGGCTTGAGGAGCTCCCACAAAGAGGCTGAGAGTAGCCAGCTAAGGGGTGAGCCGTGGAGCCAACGCAGAGGAGGTCACGAGGTGGTTAGAGGGCTAAGCCCGTGCTGGAGAGAGGGCAGTGAGGCTGAGCAGCGGTGGTGGGAGGGCAAGGTGTGCAGAGGCTGGTTTTCAGAGGTGTTGGAAGTTGGTAAGGGAAAATGTAAGCTACCTCTTTTGAGACACAGGGAATGTTAATCCGGGCCTCAGGCATTGCCTCATAGACGCAAATTTCTTGTCTGCGGGCTGTTTATCCTGCCCCCGGTCTGCACCACGGCGGTGCTGGTGTCTGTGCAGAGCAGGGGTAACACGCGCTGCATTCCCGCTCCTTTGACTTCAGCCTCCTTTCTTTCCCAAGCGCTTTCGTCTGTCACCATGGTATGTGTGTAAGCGGTTTTCAAGATCTTCCCATGTTTGTTTTTGTTTCTCAATGTAGGCCTTAGACTCTCATCGTGAATATCATCTGGGGATAGATTAGAAATATAGACTCTTAAGGCCACCCGGGACCTGCTTATATGAACTAGTGGTGGGCCGGTACCAAACCTCTGTGATTTGGATGCACACTGTTAGCAAGCCTTGTGTGCCTGTGACACAATTCCTGAGGCAGCTAACCTAGGAAAAGTTTGGAAATTCCAAGTCCAGACAGTGTACTGCAGGCACAGGGAGGGCGCCCCTTGCCTGCTCATAGTGTGTGATGGATAGCGGCGGTGGCGGGTGCGGAGGGTCTAAGTGCTTGCTCATGTCTCAAGCCAGGGGCAGAGACACCCCGCACAGTAGTAGACCACACAGACCCCTTCAGGGGCACACACTGATGACCTGAGGACCCCCCCCTACATTCTGCTTCTCTAAGAGGTCCATAGCAGCCCCTAGTTTGACACCCTAGGACCAAAGCCTTTACACATGGACCTTTGCAGGACACTTAACGTCCAAAGCATAGCTCATGCTACACTCTGAGGGCCATTGTGCGAAGAATACCTGTAAAGGAGCTTTTGCTCACACAGGGGTAAAAGTTTGTTTTAAAGCTCTTCTGAGGGCTGGGGATATAGCTCAGTGGAATAAGCGCCTGCCTAGCAAGCTCAGGGTCCTGAGTTCGATCCCCAGTACCGCAAAAAAAAAAAAAAAAAAAAAAAATTTAAAGCTCTTCTGAGGTAGTTTTTACAGCTCAGTGGGAAAGCGAGGCACCTGTTCCTTTGCAATAGTTTTCTTTGCAGGTGAGACTTCTTTTGGTTGTGAAAGAGATTACTTCTGGGAGCTTTTTAATATTTACACTCTTAGTACAGAGCTTCTTATACTGGGAGAGGTCACTTGTGATCCGTGTTTGCTGTCTAGATAGTGAGGCCTGGTGGAACCTGGTTAATCACACCCTGCTCTACAAGAAACAGACTCAGGAACTGGGTTGGATGAAAATCGAGTATCCGGGTTTTCTCTAACCGTCCTATGTGAGGTTCACTACTAAAGTTGGATTGGAAAACAGCTTTATGTCAGTACTGGCCAGTGGAACTTTCCGTGACAGTGAAAATCCCCTTTGTGCCGTCCCGCAGGCCAACCATTAGCCATCTGTGGTGCTTGAGCACTCAGAACGCGGCTTGTGCAGCTAAGGACTGCATTTTAGCTCTTATTTACCTTTAGATAAGTTACACTTAAATGGTTACATGTGGCTGTTTACTCCTCTGTTGGGCAGTCCTGTCTTCGGACTCAGATCAGTGTTACCACAAATGTAAATTTGGAGACCGCTTTAAGGTGCAGATTCTGGTTCAGTAGGTGGGGGGGGGGCTGAGGTTGAGCCCCAGGGGCACTATTCCAGCTGTCTAATGGCCACATTTTGAATAGCAAGGGCTTAGAAAGGCACGGATGGCCTAATCTGTCCACTCACTGCCAGGGCTCTAGACTGCAAGGGCTGGGGCTGGGGTCTGTCCTAGTGAGTCTCCCTGGAGTAGGAGAGGAGAAAGGATTCCATTTAGGGCAAGTCTGAGAGAGTTTTCCTGTGTCAGAGGCAAATACCGGAGCCATACGTTACCCCCTTTCTGGGGTAGGAACGGGTAAGTAGACAGAGAAAAATCAGGCAGAGTTCCCAGCACTTCAGTATATTTAAAATGCTAGAACTGGAAAGAGGCTTCGGGAACATCCAGGCCAGACCCTGCATCTGGGGTCTGCGGGTGATGCTGGCCTTGGGAGCTTGGACTCAAGGTCTCAGTGAGGTGTAGGCCTGGCCACTACACATACTACTTTGTAATTAAGAAAAACTGTGTGTTTTAATGGTTCAATTTATAGGGTTGTGAAATTCGTATAAATTTCAGAATGTCCATTGCATGGAAACAGCCATGTGAAGGGTAATGGTTCTACCAGCACTTGGGAGACAGGCAGGAGGATCACGAGTTTGAGGCCAGCCTGGGCTATATACTGAGACCTTGTCTCAAACCAAACAAAGCGGAACAGAGATTCTAATGCAGAAAATGGTTGCAGTTCAGATGTGAAAACTCCTGTAGGCATCCATCCTCCATCCCTCCATCACCCGCCCCCCAACAGTCTTCAAGTCTGTGATCGAAGGCCGTACATCCCTGATGTTGCATCAGTTACCCGTCTGAGATTGTCAGAGTAGCTCGAGAGGTCTGGCTGGCTTACTGTCACTTCCTGTCTTCCTGAAGTGCCCCTGCCTGGCAGGCGTGACTCAGTTACAGACCCGGTTACTCAGGGCAGGCCTGGCACTGGATAATGAGCGAGGCTCCGGCCTTGTGAGGATTCCCGGTGTCCACTGGACCTGGAGGTTCAGATTATTGGAGAATGGTTTTAGAAAGGAGCTGTTACAATGATGATAGTCTCTGATAGTTATATAATGCATGGCATTTAAGTAACTTTTTTTGATAGAAAAAGCTAATGTCCTGCAACATTAAATACCTTTTCTATATAGGATGTGCTTTTATTAATTAGATAGACATTTATTGAGCACTTTCTTGGTCCCCGCATTACATTTATTGAGCACTTTCTTGGTCCCCGCATTACATTTATTGAGCACTTTCTTGGTCCCCGCATTGTGCTTTCCTCGTAAGCAGGAAATAGAAGAGAGTATGCTGGAGTCTCGCTGCGAAGAATAATTTAGATTGGCAGATGCCAGGTGGACAGAGACCGTGTGTTAGTTAGTAAATGTAGATTTTACAACTTTAAAACTGAACAGTTTGGCAAGGGTGAGAGTGGAGGGAACTGAGAAGCAAGCTCATCGGGCACGGGATGTCAAGGGAAGAGGAGGACGGGAGAGGTAGGACGGTGGAAGGGAACCGCGCTCTGAGTGGGACAATGGGACGTGGCTGGTCGCGTGAGGATGGGCTGTGCTTGAAAGAAAAGAAAGCGAATCAGCAAATGATGCAACAACAGCAAAAAGTGAGGGTTCAGAGGGGCTGTGCTCCCCGGGGACAGAGGAGCCTAGAGTGCCGCTGCTGGAGATAGCTGCTGGGCCTTCAGGAGGGTTTTTCTGTGAATGGAGACGGCAGGGCAGTGGGAGTCTCAGCTGCTCCGAGCATAGATTGAGTGGCCCGGCCCACGTACAGAGGTGGTGGCCAGGCTGACTGCTGGGAGCCGGCAGAGGAGGTGGCGGGAGAGCATGCGGCGCTTGTCCGTGCTTCCTTTCCTGCCCGTGAGTAATTAGTAGATGCGTGTTTCAGACCAATGTGGAACATGTCCAGAGGAGGAGGAACACCTTCCGTGAAGCAGTGTCACTGAAACTCAGTTTAGAAACAATATTTTCCAAAGGAACCAAATAATTTTTTGTTGCAAAGACACTAAATGTCATTTATTGAAAGTTCCCTTCTGCTCTTTGGTTTGCTTTTAGTAGCCGTCAGTATTTTTTAGAAATTAAAGGTGAAGTCATTTTATTTTTTAAATTGCTATGGTTCTGATCTCATGGGACGTGCTCAATTGTGTAGACAAGTGTCATTCTTAGTCCTTAAGGCAGGCGTTATGAGTTCTAAATACCAGCAAAGAGGACACGCAGACCAGAGTAGATCAAAATTAGGACAAGGTATGAAGTGACGGCCAGACACTGCGGAAGCATCGCTGCCCTTTGGCTTCCTGCATTAGAAAGTGCAGTCCTGCTCTCTAGGAAATGCTCAGGTTTGTTGGTAGTGCTTACAAGGTAGAATACTGTGTGATGGAAATCAATATTAAGCTGACATTTCTCCCTTTTGAATTCTTAGAACAGGTCTTGCCAAGCTTCCTCTATAGAGTCAAATGTAACTGTTTTGGCCTCCGGGCTGTGTAGGTGATGTTGCAACTACTCGTTTTCCCTGTGTGCAGTATGTAAGTGGCTGGGTGTGCCTGCTGGGCTCCAGTAAACGTTTAAACTGGTCCCAGGCCAGTTTGGCCCTTAGACCTTAGTTTGCCAACAATTTTCTAGAGAATTTAATGCCCCTACTTTTTTTTCGTTAAGAGCCAGAAATACTAGGTGTGCTATTATCCTTTAGTATTTTTACTTCCTGTTTAAATTACAAATTCTTTGAAAACAGGGACCACATCTTTTACTTGGTTCTCTCCCCTGTATCATTTAGTGCAGTGCTGTACACCAGGCAAAGTATAGTAAATACAGCTGTTGACCGTCTAACCCACTGAAGAGCTGTTTCCTTTGGGGGGGCCGTGTGTAGTTTATAAAGTGCTTTGACAGGTTTCTTACCTGGTTCTCCCGACAGTCTCAGATGGAGGAAGGCAGGGCAGATGTTCACCCACATTACAGAGCACGTGGTGTATGTAGTGTCACCGGGACTTGGGAGGTGCAGTGCATTCCCTCTTGGTGCAGTCTAGTAAATGGCAGAGCGAAGAGTTGGGTCTGCTTCCCCTTGTACCAGGTAACTGTGACCTTTATAATTTTCTAAAAACAGAAAATGCTCATCTTTTTTTATCTTCTTGTCTTAGTGCCTTTAATTTTCTGTTGAGTTTTAACTGTTCATTTTAAGGTTCAGCATTCAAACATTCCTTCTCGCTTGGTGCAGAAGAGTCCTTTCTGTTCTCTGGTCACCAGAGACAGAGCTGAGCTCTGCAGATTTAGAAACAGGTTTTTGTGATCCCATAAGTAAAATTGTCCCATTCTTTGATTCTTGGAGAGGAACCTGCGTACTCATGGTTTCTGTGCAAAGCAGGATATTAGTCTGCGGACCTGCTGTGGACCACTCTTGCACTTGTGCTTGGCATGTGCTGGTTCTGTGGGGAGAATACTTTGTGCTTACTGTAGGCGTGGCGTTACCTGCTCAGGTTTGGTAGTGCTGGTTACACAGATGCGTATGTCAGCACACATGCCTGAAGTTGTGTAATGTCTTATTTGTGTACTTCAAAGTTATGCCAATTTTAATAATTAACTAGAAAAAAAGCTTAAGTTCTCTTTTTCGTTTTGGCACGGCTTGCCCTGCCCGCCAGCCCCTGCCATCCCCCCTTCAGCACAGTGTGGTAAAGTAGCCAGCGCTGTCCAGGAAGCTTTATGAGTCCGACTGCTGGGCTCTGAGTCCCAGCATTGCTGCCTCACTGCTCTGCCTCAGTTTCCTCACCTCTAAAATGGAGGTAATTGAAGTTCCTGCTCACATGATTGTGAGGCTAGACCAGGTCATACATGGAAACCCTCGGGGATGCATGTGGTCTGTGTGAGCACTCAAGCGTGCACGGGGGCTGTTCCAGTGTTGAAGTCGATCCTGCCTCTTAGCTGCTGACCCCGAGGCCTGTGGCATGAGGACATTTGCATGTCTCGTGTTAGGTCCAGGGTCCTGCTGGGTATGTGGGTGCTCCACACTTGTTTTGTACAGTTTCTGGTCCCTAATGTGTTCGGTGTATCTATTTTACAGATGAACGGGGTGCTAGAATTTCAGGGAAAATGGCACACGCGGTGCCCCTTATGTGTTGTCTTGTTTTTACTTAGGTGTATGACTTGGTTCACATAAGGAATGACTCACTAGAGGTCAGGTGACACCAAGTGAAGTTCTTTCTCTTGTGAAGCGCTCATTCCCTGGGGAGTGTCTCTGGGGAACGGTGATCGCTGTGTAATTAATCATGATTCCCTCTTTGCCGTGATTTCTGTGGTGGTGAGGTCTAAGTTGAGATGGAGTGTGCCACAGTCAGGGAACTCCTCATGGAAATGTACAAAGGAAAATACAGTTCCTCTTCCTAAAGTATGTTGGGAGATATTTTCATCATACTGTGCTGTGGATTATTTTTATGTCATTGGGGAGCGCCACATATGTGTCCTTCCTGCAAACTGGCCGGTAGCATGCCAGCCTGAGCTGCGTGGTGAGACCCTGTCTCAGGAAAAATTATCCACTACTCCCTGGGGCAGATATTTTTTGTTGTTATATGTATGTGTATGTAAGAAGATATCAGTGTAATGAGCCCTATAAAATAATAGTTGGTAATTTCCTTGCTGATTGTTTTATATTAAAACTAATTATTGCTTTCTCTGTTTTTAGCTTCGGGCTCAGAATCAGGTACTAAAAAAAGGTGTTGTGGATGAACAAGCAAATTCTGCTGCTCTAAAGGTACGCAGTGGGGTTATTTGTGTTACGAAGCTTACCTCAGGGTTTGGGGATGGTCAGAGTGGGGAGTCAGCTGGTTTTCAGGGCTAAAGTCAGCCCGGACACTAGTGCTGAGATGGGGGATGGTAGTACTTTTCTTGTGTTCCACTTTTTCACTTGCTTAGGTATGAAGATTATAGTTTGTATTTCCTTTGCTAAACATCACAAAAAAAGTATTACTTGACTTTAATGTTTTTCTTCTATGCCGTATGTCTCTTGCTTAGTTTAATATATTTGGACTAAAGGAGTTTCTTGGCTGGTCCCCTCTGCACTGTTGTAGTCACACTGGGATCCCCATCCCTTCGCAGTGTTTGGGGCCTTAACACGCGGGTCGGATATGTGAGAACCATTCGGGTCACTAATCTTGCCGGTGCTGCACTACTTAATAGTAATGACTTGTGTTGATCTGAATACTGTTTGAGTGATACATTTTACCGTCAGCACCTTTGTTAATCAAGGAGAGAGATATGCCAGGAGGTGAAGGGATTTGTCTCTGCCTTATCTCGTAGGCAGGGAATAAATACTGTGTAGTGGTATTTTAGGTGGATGAATTGATTCCAGCGTGTAGCTCTCTTGTCCAGGTTTCAGTCCAGTGCCCTGTGGCCTCAGGCTTCTGCTGTCTCCTCTCTGGACGGAGGGTGGGTTCCTTTTCCTCTGAGCTCCTCGTGTCGTCCTCAGCCAGTGAGAGGCCTGCGCCACTCGGCTGCCCAGCCCAGCCAGAGAGCTGTCTTTGCACCGCACCGGTGCTGGATGGCTCCCTGGAGAGGTGTGGCTTTGAGCGCGCCCACCTCAGTGCTGTCCCCACAGCCTCAAGGCCGAGACGGCACAGAAAGCTGCACCCATGCTATGGATCGGACCGTTTGTAGAAGCAGCCAAGAAAGGGAGGAGGAAGGGAAGTGGGTGAAAAGGAATTACGATGTGATGTGCGCACGTGCCAGCCCCCATAATGTTTGTAAGCATACTGGTCACAAACAGCCAGAACCGAGGCTTTCCGCCCCCAAGCCACAGTTACTAGAAAGAGCTCTGGGGTCAGGATTTGTTAGTCACATCGCCAGTTACTGAAATCAGTAGAGACGGGGTCATTACCTTTCCTGTTAATGTTTTACACCTGTTACTGGCACCGTGTCTCCTAGTTTGTGGCTTTGAACTTGCCAGTCTGGCCTCAATCTCCAGGTTGGCCTGGAACTCCTGGTGACCCTCCTGTCTCAGCCTCCCAAGTGCTGGGATTAAAGGCATATCCAGGCCACCATGCCTGTCAAAAAGTATATTTCTGTGTAATAGGAGCATCTTGTTCTAACCCTTAGTCACTGCTTTCTATAAGCAAGTATAGTAATGTCAGTAGGTTACAGAAGTCAGCCTATAGTTGTTAGCTTGCTATTTCAACCTAAAGTCATCTGATCATTAAAACTTGACTTCTTAGCTTTACAGGTGTGTCAGTGGAAGCATAAAAGTAGTGTTTGCCCATCTGTGTTTGATTACCAGTGAACACAGAATTATCAGAACAAAGTAAAACACAGAATAGTTTTTGTTTGTTTTCTGGAACTGGGGATTGAACCCAGGGCCTTCACACTGAGCTACCCTGGCTTTTTTTTTTTTTTTTTTAATTTTAAGTTTACTCTGTTGCCCATGCTGGGCTCAAGCTTGCAGTGTTCCTCCCTCAGCCTCCCAGAGTGCTTTGATGACAGGTGTGTGCTGCTGTGCCCAGCTGTAATAGTATGTTTTTAAACATTGGATAAAACTAAGTATTTCTCCTTTGATTTCCATTTTCTTAGCCTACTATGGTAGACACGGTACAGATTGGTCAGCAGACAGTGTATTTTTAGATTTTGTTTTTATCTTCACGTAGTTTTAAGGTGGATTGATGTAGGGGTGTGTGTGTGTATAGCTGAGACAGGGTCTTGCTACATAGTGCAGACGAGCCTTGAACTTGGCATCCTCTTGCCTCAGTCTCTTGAGTGCTATGAAAATGTTTTTGTGTTATCCTGAAACTAATTTTTATCTTTGACAGATTGAAATAAAGTTTTAAAAATGTGACTTCATTTAAGGCTGGGGGATACAGCTCAACGGTACAGCACTTTCCTAGCCATGTACAAAACCCTAGGTCAGGATCAGTCCGTAGCACCACAAAAAGCAAAAACAAAAGAAAAAAGAAAAGACTCTATTTTGATGGATTTGAATACAGAGATGATTTATTGAAAAAAAAGGTGTTACTTCCTATTTTTGCTCGCTGAAGGATATCATTAGTAAATCTGAGGATCTATTTAAAAATTCAGGTTTTTAAATTTTATCTTACTTTATTTTTTTAAAATAGTACTGGGGACTGAGCCCAGGGCTTTTGTATTGAATTGCATCCTCAGTCCTTTAATTTTTTTTTTCTGTTTTCATTTCTGAGGCAGGGTCTTGGCTGAGTCACTAAGTTCCCCAGGTGGGGCTTGACTTGTGATCCTCCTGCTTAGCCTCCCAGAATGCTGAGGTTGTAGGCGTGGGGCTGCACTCCCAGCTAATTTATAGGCTTTGTGTCTCCTTGCTGTCGTAGTATTAATATCGCTTTTTGGGTTTTTTATTTTAAATTGCTGTCAGCTTGTTACAATCAAGAACTGACACGATAAAGATACAATTTGAATTCTCTAATGTGAGAAGTTTGGTTACACTCTGGTAAAACAAAGATCATGTTTCTATTATTATGTTGGAATTTCTAGGCTAAACCTGTGAAGAATGGTCTGTTCTCACTTTGATACAGGAACAGCTGAAAGTGAAGGATCAGTCATTGAGAAAACTACAGCAGGAAATGGACAGTTTGACATTTCGAAACCTGCAGCTTGCCAAGAGGGTGGAACTGCTTCAGGACGAACTAGCGCTAAGTGAACCTCGAGGCAAGAAAAACAAGGTAGGCACCACAGGACCAGGGTGCCCTGGTCCCGGCCGGGTGGTGGCTTGAGCAGCAGGCCTGCCTCCAGCTTCTCTTATGCTCTGTTACTGTATCTGGATGTTGAGCCAAGAGTGCAGACATTTGCTAATAGTATATGCTAAATATTAGGGGTCTATTCACGCAGAAGCCAGTTGTAAAGAATTAGCCATAAGCATGTACATAGTGGGTTCAGCGGCTAAGAAAAGTCAGTGGAAATCTCGTATTATTCAAAAGTTAATACTGCTTAAAAAGTTATACCAAGCTGCCATCACCCTAAACGGGGGCAAATAAAGTGAGAGAGACAGTCAAATTGATCTATTCACATGAAAGTAATAGTTGGGACACCCACAGATTTCAGTGTAGGTTTGTAAGTTTGCCGCACTGTATTTGCTTAGTGTTTATTCTTAGGAGGCTGATTTAGTGTGCTTATCTTGAGATGTAAAGGTAAATGTTTTCTATTTTGGTTTTATATGGTAAGGCAAAAATCTTTCTGCTCTAGGGTGGATGACCTAGTACTTTGGACACTTTTGTGATTCAGAAGGTGCGTTTTGGTAGGGATGTGGTGTGAGTTGGTGATGGGTTCTCTAAGGTGAGCGTGTGGATAGCACCATGTCCTAGGAGTCTGTAGCATACAGTACTCGGAGGGAAGCTCCATGTGCAGGGAAGAGCACAGACTCCAGAGTTTGTTCCTGGCCTGAATTTTTTGTCCGATAATTAGAAATCTGTGTCTTAGGCAGGCTTTTTGACCTTGCACCCTCTTTCTATCAGCAGGGTGGGGCTGAAATTTCCAGGCTTGTTATGAGGATTAAAAGGGATCATGTGAAAGTGCCAGAGACTATATTGCTGTGTAACATGTTACTGCCTTTCCCACACACATTCCCCTGCGTGGAAAGAGTCTCTGGAGCGTCAGTGTTCCTGCAGGTGGGGGAGTGGGAGGGCTCAGCAGTGTGGATGGTATAGAGCCACGTGGGAAACTCTCTATTTTGACACGTGCCCTGGGAATTCAGAAAGACCCTTGGGGAATGTCGGCATATAGTCAGTTTCTGTCTAGGATGACAGGTCCTGAGAACGAGGTGCCCACAGATGAAAAGAGAGAGAGAGAGAGAAAGTTATGGGATCAGGGGACTTCGATTACCATCCTCCGTAGCCTTTTATTAGGATACAAAGAAAAAGCAGCAACGGGGCAAATCGGAAGAATAATTAACAGGATTAGCGAGGACGATACAATTCAATTATCACAGGAATGAGACTTAGACATCATGATCATTCCTTTGGGCACATCTCAGCAAAGCATCGAGGGCTGTCCCAGGGGCTCTCCACAGGGACACATGTCCTGCTGTCATTTCCTTTTACATTAATGCTTTTGCTAGACTCCTCCAGAATCGAACAATCCTATGGCTTGGTCAGGCCGGAAGTCCCACACAGGTAATACACTGGAAGATAAACTAAAGAATGTCCTTCTCCACAGGCGAGGAAATAGCCCTCAGGACCTTACACCTGTGTATCGGATTGTGGATGGTTAGGCCTGTGTAGCTCAGGTGTGGGTAACGCTTGTGGGTTAGTTTTAATTAAAGTTTTCCATATTTGGGAGCGCTGAAGACCCCAAACACGTGATTCAGTAGTGCGCCTTCGCATCTCTTATTCACCCATCATGGGTGCTTAATGCTTTTGTTTTGTTTTAATTTTATATAGCTGTTCTGTTTTCAGAAGGCCTTCAGGGACTGATTGGTATTAGGTCAGTAGGCGACTTCATTTTAAGTGAAGAGTGAAGACACGCCAAAAGCAGGGGCGGCGGTGACTGATGTTGGACACAGCCCCACTGTTGGCGCGTCCCTTGAATAGTCTCAGTTCTGTGATTACAGGGAAACAAACGTGCATTATTGGGTCTTTTACAGAGTGGTATTCTTCTCGATACAAAAAGCTAGTATTACAGCAAAGCAAAAGTAAGGGATTTTTCATAATCTTTGAGCTTTTTCCTTGTGTTTATTTATAGTAGTTTTATTTTACGTGGTTATGTTTTTTAATAAATTTGGAAGTCCGTGGGGAACTTCTGTATAAATTTATCTTTGTGAATGCTGTTACCTAGTTTCTTGAAGGGGTTTAATAACTCGGACTTACGGCATTACTAAAACTCTGATCTTGCAGACCAAAAGATCTAATTAAAATGGTTTTTATTAGGATATTTGTATTGCTGGTTTCCTGAATTTGTCAGGTCTTGCATCAGAAATAGGTCTGAATTCGCCTGCGGAGAACAACACCTTCGTCTTTTTTCTTCTCGTCTGTCTCTGCTCCGTCTCCCTTCTAAGCTCTGCCTTTTGCAGCTTTCGCAGTTCCAGTGTGTGTCCCACGGCAAAGTGAAGTGGTGGCCCGTGCGCCTTTGCAGGGTTGTGTGAGTGCTGGGCACATAGAGGAGACGAGCTGCTGAAGCGGCGGGGAGTCTGGGTACCGTAGGCTGTTTCTCTACAGGACAAAAGTCATGTGGACATAACTTCTTCTTTCCATCAGAAAGGTGGAGAATCTTCTCAGTTGAGTCAAGAGCAGAAGAGTGTCTTTGATGAAGATCTGCAGAAGAAGATAGAAGAGAATGAACGATTGCATATACAGGTGAAGAAAATCCTGCAGTTTTCTTCATAGCAATTGTAAAATGGGTAATATATCTAGAAGGCAGGAAAAGCCAGTGCAGGTAGAGTGCTTTGTGTCTGCACGGGCTTTCGCTGTCTCCTGGGTTCTTTAAGTTCCATTCAGTGTCATTTGTTCATTTCTTAAACCTCCTACACGTCTTGGAAGTGTATGCATTTTCAGTGTACGGGATAGCTTTGCAACTTAATTCAGACATATACTGTGTATTAGGCATTCTTCATTTTACACAGGAAGTGGCTGGAAGGATCATTTAGGTGAGGGCTTGTCCGTAAGTAGGGTTTGCCTTTTTAATGTATCGATGTTGGTTTTTATCAGCATTCCTCCTGATCGTCTGGTCTTTGAGAACGTGGAGCAGGTGTGTTTGGTATACCCGGCTCCAGGGCAGAGCCTCACTTAGGACCATCACTCGGGACGTATGGAATGCTGAAGAGTTAATGCCCTTGAGTGGTGTTTCCCCACTGCTGCTGGAGTGCTCTGAACCGCGGAGCATACTGTAAAAGTCGTACTGTAGGGTGTCAGGGTTTATCTCCTGATTTTATTTTTTTGTTAAATGGTGGGAAATTAATATGTACTAATTTTTAGTCCTGGAAAAAATCTTTAAAAGGTGAACTTTTGACCTCATGTATTTTGTGTCTTAAGTATTAGTAATTTTTACTTAGTACTAGACCCTCATTAAGGGAGCAAGCTTGGGCTGTTTTGGGAATAGCGCTTATTTGATTATTTCATTGTGGAAATTAGCAGAGTAGACCGGCTATACCCTGGCGGTTGAATGCTATATATGCTGAAAAGCATTTGAAGTTAAGTAGGAATCCATGAGTACAGGCTCTGGAGTAAGTCACCGATGTTTAAATCTCATTTCTGTGATAGTTTAACTGCGAGCTGCTAGACCAGTTATGTAACCGTTTCAGGCTTCAGGCTCCACTTTGCAAAGGAGAAATATGAGTAGTGCTACCCCACCAGCGCCGGCGGGTGTGTCTATAATCCTAGCACTTGGGGGGCTGAGGCAGGAGGACCACAAGTTCAAGTCCCACGTGGGCAACCTAGCAAGACCCGGACTCCAGAAATAAAAAGGCGAGGGGAGCAGCTGCGCGTTGAGGACCCTGGTTTAAGTCTCCCTACGGCCAGAAAATGCATAGCAAAGTGTCCTGCCCGGCGCGTGGAGGCCGGAGGAGCGCGAGCCTGTGGGTTCTGCGCAGTGCGTAGGTGGGGCTGTGGGGAGCTGCAGTGTCCGTCTCCACCCCGTCCCTCACAGGGATGTTTGAAAGAGCACACGGTCTTGTCTTTTCAGTTCTTCGAGGCCGACGAGCAGCACAAGCATGTGGAAGCAGAGCTGAGGAGCCGGCTGGCCGCCCTGGAGACAGAAGCAGCTCAGCACCAAGCTGTGGTCGATGGCCTGACCCGGAAGTACATGGAAACCATCGAGAAGCTGCAGAGTGACAAGGCTAAGCTGGAAGTAAGGCCCCATGTGACGGTGTTATTACCGCACAGCGGCAGCTGCGGTGCGGAGCTGGCTGTCCTGGGCCTGCCGCCCGCGCATCCCCAGGTGCACCCCTGTCTGTCACCTGAGTGGCTGCTCTTCTTTACCCCAGGTGAAGTCTCAGACGCTAGAAAAGGAAGCCAAGGAATGTCGACTGCGAACAGAAGAATGGTATGTGGAAACGTGACTTCCAAGGGGCCCTGATGTAAGAACCAGAAGCCTGGATTTTGGTTTGCAACCCCTCTGTCCTAGCTGAGAGCATCTGAGATGAGGAGGTGGGCGTGGGTCACCTCCAGGATTCTTGTCGCCTCGGGGGCCCACCTTAATAGGGTGGTTACACATTAGTCGTGGCCAGCAGGCGTTTTAGGATGTGGGGTGTTCTAGGGCTCCCTACTGGGCACTGGATACTTTCTGTTTCAAGCTACTGTTAAGAAAAGGCCCTCTGGTACTTCTAGGTAGGAAAGCTGACTTATAATCATTGTACCAAGCTTTTTGTGGTGCATTTTGCATAAAACAAGTCATGTGGTCTAATTTAGGGATTACTGATTCTTCCTCTGTTTTTTGGGATAGGGTCTCGCTCTGTAGTCCAAGCTGCTTTGAACTCACAGTGTAGCCACCCAGGCTGGTGGTCCCTTTGCCTCATCCTCTCAAGTGCTGGAGTTACAGGCATGTGTCCCCATGCCTGGCTGAGATTACTAATTCTTAAAGTTAAAGTCTTACTTACAGTGTATGCTAATGTCATACTCTAATGTTTATTTGGCCTTTAATAGAATCAATGAAATTAATTTCTCTCAGTTGCATTAGTAGAATGACATGCATTTCTTTAGTGTGTATCTGTGCTCATAATTGAATCAAAACAGAAATGATCAGGTTTGAGCTCAAGGCAAAAAAACAGGTATGATATTTTAAAAATCACTTTATAGTGATACTTGAATGAGCACTTATGTGTTATAAGAAGAAAGTTTATGGTTTTGAAGTGGCTATGAGATTACTCTGCACGATGGGAAATAAACTCAGGGTTGCATGCTTGGAATGTGATAAACTCCTGGAATCCCACATTGTCCTAGAGTCTCAGGGGCTCTGGGATGGAGGGATGGTGTTCTACTCATCTGTCAGCAGGTGCCTGCCACAAAGGTCCCTGATGTCAGGCTCAGAGCAGAAACCTGATACAGCTGTTGAGAAAACAAGAAAATAGCTTTAACTCACTGTTTGCTTGGTGATAATGTGGTCTTGTACTTTTTCCTTACAGTCAATTACAGTTAAAGAATCTTCATGAAGATTTGTCAGGTAGATTAGAGGAATCGTTATCGATCATCAATGAAAAAGTCCCTTTTAATGATACAAGTAGGTATTGTGTGAAATTTTCCATTACTTGCAGCTTTGAACCTTTTCCTGGTAGCCAACTGATTAAAATAATTTCTAATCTGTTGACAAAACATTAGCCCAACAGAGAGTTGCTTTCTTTCTGTTCTTCCATAGATTTTAAGTTATCTGTTCTTTTCATAGATTTTAAGTTGTCTGGAGATTACTCCGAAGCCCGTCTTCTTGGATAAAACCCACATAGATAGGCTTTGCTTATATTTATCACATCCCAAGGTAGAAACCAACTTGCATATGATGTGGTTGCTTATTTGTACAAGCAAAGTTATGGTGGGAGGGACTGGCAGTGGTCTGGATCTTTGCCTGAGCCTTGGTCAGTCAGTCCTCAGTGATACTAGGATCAGGCTTGGGTAAACCCTGCAACTTATTCATCCTGGGGATGGTGTGGAACCTTCATACCCAAGAGTAATAAAAAGAACATTTTTAAAATACTAAAGCCACACCTTACATGTATAATAGATGTCAAATTTGTAACCTTTAGAGAATTAAGTCATAACCTTGAAAACAAAGAAAATATTTAATTGTTGAAGTGGTTTTGTGAGACAGGGTCTCACTGTGTAGTTCAGGTTGGCTTTGAACTCACTTGGCAGCCCAGGCTAACCTTGAACTAATGGCGGTCCTCCTGCCTCAGCCTCCTGAGTGCTGGGATTATAGGCGTGTGCCACCACGCATGGCTAATTGTTGGATTTTGAAACTTGTCTTTCAGTTAATACACATTTCCTTTTTCTGTAGCTATGACTGAAATTCATTTTTTACTTGCCCTGAATTTTTCTTAAGGAAGACATGAAAAAAAATAAGAGGAAAGAGAAGAAACCATAGGAAAAGAGCAGTTTGATTTGACACTGAAATTAGGACATGTAATTGTATAAAAACCTAAATTCCCCTTTGGGAACACAGATGTTTGTAGCTTCGACATTAATTTAAATGGCCCTTGCATACTTTGAGTCTCTGGTTTAGAAACCTTGGCATTTGTTTTTCCATTAATCCTTATGTCATTAGTCATCATGTTTTAATAACCTCCTTCTGAACCTCTTGGGGATTTACACTCCTTTTCCACTACTAGTTACTAGCTTGGTTTCAGTCCTTATCATGTCACATTGTAGGTTACTACTCCAAAATGTGTAAGAGATTTTTGCTGAGTGCCCAGGCAATATAGGGAATGCAAAACTTTGGAAGACAAAATTCTGTGTCCTCATATGATCTGGTAGGGCAGAGGTAGGTGTAGAAATGTCTGTATAGGAAATGCAAACCAGACTGCTGTAAAGAAGTGCTTGGGGCTCAGGGAAGGAGACGTGGTTCTGGTGGCCATCTGGGAGACCTCCCCGGGGAGGTGTGTGTGGAGCCGGGTCTGTGTCTGGGACTGGGCCTTATTGGGAAGAAGGAGGCAGGACAAGCCAGGGAGCTGCCTGGACTGTGGTGTGCGAGATGTGCAGCGAGAGGGCCCACCCCGACCTCAGGAGCGTTGTGGAGCAGCACAGCAGACCAGGGGGGTGGGGCATGGGGGCAGGGGCAGGAAAGGTTTGATCGGGAGGGTGGGGCTGGGCCCTACACCTCTGGCTAAGGTCTGAGGACTTCATTCACAGCGCCATCAGGTTGCTGGGGAAGCTTGTCCTGAGGTGGGTGTACTCGTGTGGGTAGTCCAGCACTAGGGTGCATCCCATCTTGGGGTGGGGGGAGAAGGCCAAGACCTTTGTGGCCGTGTTCGTCATGTGCTGTTGTGGAGACTTGAACTTGGGTTGTTACAGGGGCACAGAAGAGCTTGGGAGGAGAAAGAAGAGCCTGGTCCTTTGGCAAGGCCTGGGAGAGTGAGGAGGTGGTGAAGGAGGAAGATGGTGCTACAGTTGACAGACATTGTCTCAGTTTTGTTGCTGGGATGAAATACTGGACACACACCAGTTAAAGGAGGAGAGGGTTATTTAACATAGGTGTAGAGGTTCCAGTTCACAGGACTGGCTCCAAGGCAGGTGTGGCAGCAGAGGAGCTTCACAGAGGAGAGACAGGTCATGGTGTGGCAGGCAGAGGGCAGCACAGCGGGAACAGCAGCCGGCCCTCTGTCTGCCCTTTCATACTCCATCCAGGCCACAAGCCTACTGATCGGTGCCCCCCCCACCCCCGCGGGCCCAGGGCGGGGCTTCCATTGTCCACGCCCACCCTTCATCCCAGTAGCACACACCCGCATCCAAACAGTCACACACTCTGGATCCAGCCACCTCCCAGAGCGCTTTGGGGTGGGGGACATCTAGACAGGGCATAACAGAAATAAGAAGTGCATGTGTTAGTTAGCTTCCTGTCATAGCAAACACCATGTTGGAATAAGGCACCAGGTAGCAGCAAGGCTCCGAGAGGCCTGGTAGGAGAAGGAAGAGTTGAGGGAGGGTGGAGAGGAGGCCGAGCGCTCAGCCAGTTCTGTAGCACTGGAGATGGAGCAAGCCCAGGGCCTGTCGGAATCCAGTGGTGCTGGTGCTGTCCTGGAAGAGGGTGTGGGCAGAGGAGAGCGGGTGTGAGCGGCTCAGGCAGGAAGTAGAGAGTGGAGGTGAAGATCGCTGAAATGAGGCTGGAAGGAGGATGAGGCTAGATGGCAGGAAGCTGTCAGAGGCTGGTGGCAGCTTCTGGTGCAGCGAGGACTGAGGGGCAGAGGAGCGTCCCTAGACAGCTGGGCTGAGTGTAGCAGCAGCAGCAGCAGCAGTGACAATTTCCAAACGCTGGAGTGTGGGGGAAACTGGTATTTTGGAGGATTAATGTAGGGGCCATGTGGGTGGTTATTTTAGGCAGGAGAATGAATGATTACAGCGAGACTGTTATGAGCCTTTCTAAGTAAACTTGGTAGGCCCCAAAGAAGTATTTGAAATGATTTCTCTGAAATAGAAACATAGAAAACATGTGTTTTCTTGTCCTGAAATTAAAAAAAAATTGAAAGTATTATTTTATGTGAGAAACTACTGATTTCATATAAATTCCATAATTCTCTTGTATTATGAATGTGTGTTTTTTGTTGTTGTGGTGTTTTTTGTTTTTTTTTAAGACAGGGTTTTGCTATGCAGTTCAGGCTGGCCTTGAACTCAGTATGGAGCCCAGGCTGGCCTCGAACTTGTGGTGACCCTCCAGCCGTAGCTTCTGGAGTGCTGGGTGTGCGTCTCCATGCCTGGCTTTGAATGTAGTTTTGATCATTTTAAATTTTCATATAACTCTGATTTTACTACAGAGCACTCATTATTTTGGAATTAAGGTGTTTTTCTGTAAATATAAACGAGAGACCTAATGCCCATCATTTCTGTTTTGTAGAATACGGTCAGTATAATGCTCTCAATGTTCCGCTGCACAATAGAAGACATCAGGTAAAGGATGAAACTCTTGCTCTTGTGTTCAGCCACATTTGTGTCAAGCTATCCAGAAATAATGAGCTGTTTGGGGGTGTGTTTAGTGTACAAAATCATTATTTTACACTGCCATACATTCCTTTAAATTGTGTAACTTGCTTTTTATTGAGTCTATAACTCACAGATTTTTGATGCCTCTGTTGCCTGGTAACATTAGAACTCAGTTATGGGATGCATTGCTGTTTGAATCATGCTTTTCTTTCAGGTTAGTGGACCTTGCCTTAAAGGTCTAGGTTAAGTGAGGAAGTGTGTTTGCCAAAACTGGGGGCTGTTTGGTGCACTTAGGTCGGAGCACTGTGTTAGGATTCAAGTGGGGCCAGGTGTGCTGGTGTGCCTGTAATCCTAGTGCTTGGAAGGAGGGTCCTGAGTTAGAGGCCAGCCTAGGCTGCCTAATGAGTTCAAGACCAGCTTGAATTACATATTGAGACCCTTTCTTAATCAGTCAGTTAATTAAAATAAAAATTCAGGTGGGAGCAAATGAATTATAAGCCATAATCACACTGGAATGCAAATGTTTTCTGCAGAAGCAGACTTAATAAAGTTGATTTAGAATAATAAATTGATGTGTGACCTCAACTGTGTACTTTTCACTTTTAAAGCTAAAGATGCGAGATATTGCCGGGCAGGCCCTGGCTTTTGTTCAGGATCTCGTGACTGCCCTTTTGAACTTTCATACCTACACAGAACAGAGGATTCAGATTTTTCCTGTTGATTCTGCCATAGATACTATATCACCGCTGAATCAGAAGGTAAATTTAACTCAGTATACTTTTTGTTGCCCTGAACCAATGGAGAGTTGCTTTTAGACTAGTTCTGTGCATCAGCCAGGAACTGTGGTGGACAAGAAAAAACCTGTAAGTCATAATCTTTACCCTCAAAACAAAATATAGCAAAACTGGAGAGCTTTCAGAAAATAAGCACTAGGGAAGATGTTGGAAGAGCTCACTGTGAGTGAGTGGTGTGCGATCCTCAGGGAGGAGAGGGAGCTGCGCTCAGAGGTGCATCTAGGAAGGGCTCCTTGGGGAGTTGGATGGGCCTTGGAGAAGGCAGGCAATCACACGGGCGAGCAGAGGGAGGGGCTTGTTCCTCTGGAGGAGGGAGGACAGGAAGAAGGGAAGAGGAAAGCACGGGGGAGGGGGAGGCCGAGGAGGGAGGGGCGAGCACACGTCCCGGAGGAGGGAGAACAAGGCCTGTGGAAGGCTCTGAGGGCGGGGCAGGTGTGTATGTTCACTTGGAGACCCCTGCAGCTTTTGACTAGGAAGTGACATAAGGAGTACAGCCGTTTTATTATTGGAAGGGTAATGGCCGGGCATTTTTCTCTCTCCCTGCATAAACTGTCCTCACAGGGCATGCTTATACAGTAAGTCCCCAAATTAGGAGCAGTCGAGTTGCAAACTTCCACAGATGTACTGTGTAAGACTCACTCTGTCAGCTTAATGAATCTGTCGATAAGTGTGATACACTATGTTAACAGAGTCAAGGACAAAAATTGTATGATCATCTCGGTAGATGCAGAAAAAGCTTTTGACAAAGTCCAGCACCCATTCATGATAAAAATCCTACAGAAAATCGGTATGTATGGTCTTTATCTCAATCTGATCAAAGCCATCTATGACAAACCAACAGTCAACATCACACTAAATGGACAAAAACTGAAAGCTTTCACTCTAAAATAGGAACAAGACAAGGATGTCCGCTGCCTCCACTCTTACTCAACACAGTCCTGGAAACTTTAGCCAGAGCAATTAGACGAGAGAAAGAAATAAAAGGAATAATGAAAGGAAAGGAAGATAAATTATCATCATTTGCAGATGACATGGTATTCTACATAAGAGATCCCAAAAACTCCACTAAAAAACTGCTAGATTTAATAAGCAAATTCAATAGCATAGCTGGATAGAAAGTCACCATTCAAAAATCAATAGCCTTCCTGTTCTTCTCTCACAGAGAGAAATTAGGGAGATGGCACCTTTCACAACAGCATCCAAAAAACTGAAACACCCAGGAATCAGCCTGACAAAGGGTGTAAAAGACCTTTACACTGAGAACTGTGGAACTCTGAAAACGGAGATTGAAAGTGGATGTCAGAAAATGGAAAGTTATCCTTTGCTCTTGGGTAGGAAGAACCAATTTAGTGAAAATGGCTGTCTTGGTTACTTTTCTCTCGTTGCAGAGACAAAATACCCGACGCCCGAAGTGAAGGGAGGAAAGGTTTATTTAGCTCACAGTTTGTGGAGGTTTCAGTCCATATTTTGCGGCCTCAGAGGCAGAGCGGCACATGGCAGAGGGCGGCAGTTCATGGCGGCGGAACACAGCAAAAACAACAAGAGCAAAAAGGGAGGAACGGCGGCAAACAGCCTCTTTCCCTTCCTTACGTTGTATGCAAACTGCCCACCCCAGCGCGGGTGTAGCACTCACACCCATGATCCCAGCACTGGATCATGGATCAGTCACAAATCCTAGAAGCCGTCCTGTGACTGCATGAGGATTTGGGGGGACACGCAGACACAGACCGTTAACAATGGCCTTCCTTCCAAACTGGTATACAGGTTTAATGCAATTCCAATCAAAATTCCAATAGCATGTCTCACAGAATTAAAGAAAAAAACTCCTAAAATTCATTTGGAACTAGAAGATGTAGAATAGCAGTGGTAATTTTGGGCAACAAGAATAGCAAGGCAGGGGCATCACAGTCCCTGCCTTGGAACTGTACTGTGATTAAAAAACAGTGTAGTGCTGTCAAAAAACGGACCCAAAGATCAGTGAAACAGATTAGAAGATGCAGAAACAATAGCGGACATACTCAGACACCTTATCTTTGACAGAGGTGCCAAACATATTCATGATAAGAAAGACAGCCTCTTTAAGCAACCAATTTTTTTTTTTCTTGCGGTACTGGGGATCGAACTCAGGACCCTGCGCTTGCTAGGCAAGCGCTTATTCCACTGAGCTATATCCCCAGCCCAAGACAGCCTCTTTAATAAATGGTGCTGGAAAAACTGATTCTGCACATGCTAAAGATTAAAATTGGACCCATATCTCTCACCATGTACTAAACTAAATTCAAAATAGATCAAAGATCTAAATACTAAAACAGAAACATTAAATCTGATGGAAGATAGAATAGGTAAAACTCTTGAAGACATCGGTGTAGGCAAAGACTTTATGAAGAAAACCCCCATCACACAGACACTATCCCAAAGAATCAACCACTGGTATCTCATCTTATTAAAAGGCTTTTTTTTTGTACAGCAAGAGAAATCACCAACTGAGTGAAGAGACAACTGAGTGAAGAGACATCCCACAGTGTGGGAAAAAATGTTTGCAGTTATTCCTCAAAGGATTACTGTCCAGAGCATATAAAGAACTCAAAAAAAATCAGACCTCCCAAGTTTAAAGACCTAATCCAAAAGTAGGCATCTGAGATGAATACACACTTCTCAGGTGAAAAAATACAAACAGCAAATAAATATATGAAAAGATGTTCAGCATCATTGGTCATTTGAGAGATGCAAATTAAAACAACACTGAGATTCCATCTCAGCCCAGAAAAAATGGCTATCAAGGAATCAACCAATAACAAATGCTGGAGGGGCTCTGGGGGAAAAAAAAAAAAAAAAGAACCTTCTCCACTGTTGGTGGGAGTGTAGACTGGTGCAACCACTGTGGAAATTGGTGTGGAGATTCTTTAAAAAACTAAGATTGGAGGACCTATTTGACCCAGCTATTCCCTGCTGCGTATCACCCCAGAATTACAAACGTCGTACCACAGTGATGTATGTACACCCATGTTTATAGCAGCGCCCTGTAATAGATCTTGGAAACAACCCAAATGCCCACAACCGAGGAATGGGTAAAAAAGCTGTGGTATTTTTATACAGTGAAGTACTCAGCTATAAAGAAAGAGAAACTCAAGGCTTTTATAGGTAAATGGATGCAACTAGAGACCATACTCATAAGTGTAATAAATCGGATCCACATGTGTAAACATCATATTGTCTCCCTAGGATAAGAACCTGAAAGAGTAAATAAAACCCAAAACATACAGTAGATATTATGAACAGGAAAGAAATTGCTCAAAAGAAGGAATAACTGGGATGAGGGAAAGGACAAAAAGATAGAAGGGAAAAAATACATATGTAGATAGAAGGGTAACTGGGATAATTGTACTGTTCATTGTTGGTTAAACAGTTAATGCTTAATTTTTTTGACCAATTTTGCAAGCTTGTATTGGGTAATCTGAACAACTAATTTGAAGACAACAATATGCAATGTAACAACCATTGGTGAATTCCTACCATCTTGTCTAGTGAAACTATTCTAATGGTTTTTTGTTTTTGTTATTTTCTGTAATGGTTTGATCAATCATGCATTCTTACATCTGAGCAGCTTCGTTGAAGATAACAATATGTAGCAGAAAAACCACTGTTAATTCCTATCATTTTGTTCTGAAATCCTGTATCATTTTTGTTTTTGCTTTGTTTTGTTTTTGTCTGTGTTGCTGGTATTTTGGTATTGTTCTTTTTTTTTAATTATTCGCTTTAAAATAAAAAAAAAATCCTGAAAAAGATTTTAAAAATAACGAAAACAAAAAAGGAATGAATCTGACATAGGGACATTCCCCTGAAACAACTCGCGCATAGACTGGGGATGTACTGTACACACAAAAGCCCTGTGGGTGTGGCTGCCTTCTCCCTTCCTGGTGGTCTGGATTGGGAGTGAAATTGCTCGCCTGGCTGTGACCGAGCGGTGTTTCAGGGTTTGTGAGGCTTAGCAAGGAAGGCTCTGGAAGAGGTTTCGATGTTGCTTCCTACAGTCCATGTGCCTTTTTTGGCCTCAGATTCTGCTCCTTTTGTCCCCCCTCCCCCCCAGCTAATTCTAAAAAAGGATTTAAGGTGGACTGCAAGATTTCATTTGAGTAACAACATAAAATGAATGTCCATGAGGTGTTAGTTACATACTAAGATTCTACCGGGGCTGGGGGTCTGCTCACTCCTTGCCTGGTAGGTGCTGGCTGGTGGCGGAAAACTGGCATTTACTGTTGTTGCTCTTTGATGGGTGTCATGATTTCAGGAGAGCACGTTGGAAGCTGCTGTCCCGTGGCACTACCTGTGTGCCGTCCTTCTGTCACACTGTACTGGCCCACCCCCAGCCTCGAAACCGTGTGAGACGGCTGTACACAGGTGGAGGATCCTTGGGGACCCTGTGCCATCTTGGAGACCAGCTGGCACTGGGGGAAGTTAGAGGACCTTGCTGGCAGTGTGTCTAGTGCTTGTGGTCAGAAACGAGTCCTGCCACTCTTCCTTCAGAATCATATTCTTCCCCACGGGTTTTTGCCCCAGGCAGTATTTCCAGGGTTGAGTAGTGCTTGTGATTTCAGTTATGCACAGTGCCTATTTGTGTAGCAAAGGCTTAGACCCTGGAGTCAGGCTTCTTAGGTTCCCAGGCCGGTATTGCTGTGTTCTAGCTATTTGGTGTCTCTGCGCTTCCCTTTCTTCATCCTAAGTGGGGCGGAGCACCTGCTTCATAGCGAGTCACGTTTGCACGTTGAAGGAGACGTCTGTGTAAAGCCCTGCGTGTAAGTAAACACATAAGGGCTCGCTCATAGCGTCCTCCGAAGGCCTTATACACGTAACGTGGGTACTTGGTTCTCATCAGTTTTAGTTGGACTTTACAAAATAAAAATTAGACTTAGGATCTTTGAATTGTCACTGTGGAGGAAAGCTTTCAAAAAACCTGCATAGGCAAAATGTACTTTTTATAATACAAAAATTATTTACTAGTTCTTTGCCTATTAATGGAATCTTATTTTAACTTGTTGTCATTTTACACCACAGGGCAAGAATCAAATGTGTTAAATATATGTTTGGAACACTCATTGTTTTTCAGAATTCATCTATTTCTCAGTATGTTACCGTTGATGCTTTGGGCTATGAAAGGCCCTGTGTGATTTTTCTGAGATATTTCTTTTTTTTTTTTTTTATTTTAAAAAAATACAAGTACAAAAACATATTGACAAACAGACACCAATTAGCATAAAAAATAGTACAATCACAACTAATCTATAGACAAGGTGATATGATCTCAACAGTGGTTATTGCTTTATCCATTGATATCTTCGAAGTGTAAATATATAAGCCCATATACAGACATGCAAATTTAGTCAGA